>JAPYZH010000448.1:0-82554 GCA_030523085.1 Meteorus colon
TTTTTTTTTTTTTTTTTTTTCTATTTTATTTCGCCCCACCTATGTCTCCCCACGCATCCGTCGAGAGACTTTCCTCGCACTCAGTGATATATATATTTATATACGAACACAACTGCTCGTTCCATTCATACCTGAACACGTTATATGAATATATTTCTCTTCTTGCTCTTGTATCATACATAGAGACATAGTTTCTCTTTCATCCTCTTGAACCCGGGCGCGCAACTTTCTTCGTCACTCAGTTTTTAGACACGATGCTCAGGGGGGTGAGTCCGTAAAATGCCTCGACGGAATATTCATATCAAGTCAAGATGTTTGATTATCTCTTGTATTTTCCATTTTATTATTTCTCTGATTATTTCTTATTTTAATGATTCTTTTTCTTCTTTCTCTCAACTTTGTCATTAGCTTCCACACGTGGAAGTTCTCTTTGAGGCCGTTTAATGCGTAGCATATTCATCCCTACCTCCATGTAACAATCGAAATCCCCCCAGGAAATAAATAAACGTAATATACATATGTTACGTTTATTCTTTATATATATATATATATATATATATAGACGAATATTGACATTCTCATATGACGATTGTGTCGATGGCGCTCCTGCAAGAACCACTGTCATTAATAACTCTCCGTCTTGGTTAATCGTGAGGGTGAATAATTCTTGGCGATTCATATGTTATACTGGGAGTGTAATGTGTATCCACAGAAAGACACAGGAATAATGAAAAAGAGGAAGGGAGATAATACAACTGGGGCATGGATAATACTGAACGGCAAACCTCCTGTCGCGCTGAGGTCGCCCTACTCAAGTGCGACGACAGAGTGTAAACTGATGATTAATAAATGGTTATTAATGTTTCTCACAATGTAACATACTTGTAATGGCAATCGTAGATTTAATGCTATTAAATATTTCAGTCATCTGTGAAGTCATTCATTTATCTATCTATCGCTCAATGCCTTCATATTTTAAGAAATAAAAAATTAAAGATTTGGACTCGCAGAGTTCTGAACATAATTGTTGCTTTGTGTTCACGATGTGTCCATAAATTATTCCCGTTCTCGATATTGGACTCGAGATTACACACATTATGTCTTCGTAAGGAAATATTGATAATTGAATGTAACAAAGTGACGGTATTTTTGATTTCAATTCATTTTGGGAATTTAAATGTTTCATAGAATTCTGTATAACATCAGCTTTATACATTAATATCCACTGTGTTAACTTTAATCGACAGGAACATTCGATTATTCGAGCTTGCGCTAACCATTCAGTGTATGCACAATAACGCTCTTCTATCACTGTCATTCAAACGTAAAAACATCACGTCATAAAAATGATTCAATTCATGGATTAACAACAGTTGGGGCTGTCAGATTTCACTAAGTACAACAAATAAAAAGCAAAAATGATGAGATAATGGACCATGAAAAATAAAAAAAGTTTTGAAATAATGACATGATACATATATCAACGAAATAATTCCATATATAAATACAATCATTTTGTAGCGTATTTTACATATGTATATATGCGATAGCGAAATTTCGTGCTCTGTACATTATAAATACGTGTGATGCTCGCGGGCACGACAGAAAAGACGGGGGAACGTCAAATCCGCAGAGTGCCAGCCGAGAGTCGAGAGTGGCTCAAGAATGAAGACCAAAAGAAGAAAAATATATACATATATATATATATGTAAAAGAAAATGTAAGAGGGAAAGAATAATAAACAACGCGCGTGTTTTCTTTACCATTCTCTTTTGGATCTTATGCTCCCTTATTCGTCTCAAGCCCCATGACTGCAGTTTTAATTTATTGAACCTTTGTTAATTTGAATATTATGATTTATAGTATTGTTACGACTACGGTCGCCCTCGTCAGCGCAGTCGTGATTGGCGAGTATCGCGTCGGCAAATAGCTTCTCAAAGCTCTACATAAACTGCGGAATCTCTCGCACACTCCATCATCGATTCTATATAGATCAAACTTGCGTATCCCGAAAAATTTCGCGTTACATAGAAATCAAACAAAACTTTAATGTAATATACAAGTTTATATGTGTAAAAGTCTATGCGCAATTTTATGTTGTCTTGAAGGAAGTTTGTCTGTTGAATTTTGGAGACATTGAATCGGTCGCGCGCATAGTTATGGTGGTCAACACAAAATATATATCGCAGATGAATTTGTCATACTCACACATACATACACAAAGAATAAAGAATGAGAGATAGCAATAAAGAGACGAAAGAGAAAAGTTATGTTCAAGAATATAAATATATATGTACATACATGTGGGTATATGCGAAGGGGTATGGACAGTCACCGCAATCCTCCATATATGTCCTTGATGCAAAATGTGCAAACATGTATATATGTACGTATGACGTACGATCACTACGTGCTCCACACCCCCAACCTTATCCTTGCACAATCCCTTCGGGGCTCCATAGCTCGTTTCAAAGTGGAATGTGATGTATAAATGAAAAAAATAAAAAATAAAAAAAAAATGACGCCTACAAATATATTCATGTGTTTTTATGATTGCAAGACAAACATTCCGTCTGTTTATTTTCCATTGTAAGAGCTGTGGGAACATTGATTGAAATTATATCAAATATACTGACAAATACACCAGAAAAACAAATTATGGAATTGTATTTTCATCTACAGTAGAGATACAAATATTTTAAATTTTCTAATGGTGAGAATATTGGATAGTACAGAGGAATTGATAACGAGAGTAGAAAAAGGTCCCTTGGATAGTTGTATGTACTAATAGAGCTGGTGTTTATAGGGTCATGTGGGGCAAGTGTGCGCAGTGGGTAAGAGTGCGCACATTTGCCCCACATGACTCTACTGGTATTATCGGTGCGACAACTGTTAGTATGTGAATATACACTACTTTGGTTCAGTGGCTATACTAAATTTCGGTAGTGGAAATAGAATGATACTCGAGTAACTCTGAATAGTTTGATATTCATAAATGCTCTTAAAACATAGGGCAATAGAAATTTATTGATAATCCTTGCGGCATGGAAAATTTATTCTGTTATTCTTTTATCTACAGGATCACCGCCTTTGACTGGGTCTGGAATTCTCAAAGTTATTGTTCTTGATGTGAATGATCATAGTCCAGAATTTTCACGACCAGATTATAAAGCTTCAGTAGTTGAAAATGAGCAACCTGGTGCTTGGGTCGCTAAACCATTGGCAACTGACAAAGATGAGGGATCGAATGCGCGAATTCGGTAAATATATCTACACTTAATAATTATTATTGAATTCCTACTAAAGCATGAGTATATTATATTCAACTGGCAACTCATTTCCTCCCTCTTTCATCATCAAATAGATACAGTCTCTTGGGTGAGAATACAGAACGTTTCTCCGTTAATCCTGATACAGGAGAAGTGCTGACACTAGTCCCACTCGACCGTGAACAAACATCAATTTATCATCTAACTTTGGTCGCTCAAGATTCAAGTCCAACCGAACCACGTGCTGCTGCTGTAAACCTTACGATATTTGTTAAAGATTTAAATGATAATGCACCAAGATTCTCCAGTCCAAGATACACCGCTTATGTTCCTGATTCAACGAAACCTGGTGAGTGAAGTTATTATCATCAAAAGATTATATTCAATTCTTCAAGGATTCAACTTCATTATGAGGAAAAAAAAACTTTCTGTTCATTGATTCTCCATTCTTTTAGGTGACTTTGTATTTGGAGCAAAAGCAATTGACGACGACGATGGTGAAAACTCTCGAATTATTTATTATCTTCAAGGTGAGGATACTGAACGTTTTGTGATTGACTCATCAAATGGTGTCATACGTGCATCTACAAAACTATCGAACTCTAAAACAACCTATCAATTACGTATACATGCATCTGATAGTGGTGAAGAACCAAAAACAGTCACAGCTGATTTAGTTATTCATTTATGGGAACGTCATCTATTCCCTAGTTTCAGTGCGACAATTAACTCATGTTTCACCCTGTCTGAAGATGTACCCGAAGGGCGAATCATTACGACATTGAGCGCAACAACACCCAAAGTTGGTGCAGCAAACAATCTAATTTTTGCTATGGCGGGTGGTAATGTTGGCGATGCTTTGCGAATTGATTCGCATTCGGGTGATGTTCTTGTTGCATCTGGATTTGATTATGAAACCGCACCAACATATGAAGCTTGGGTAGAAGTTAGAGATTCCGATAATCCTCCATTAAGATCTGTCATACAACTCTTGATTAATGTTACCGATGCTAATGATAACGCACCAATAATAGAAGCAGCCATTTACAACGCAACAGTGATTGAAGAGGAATACCCACCGATATATATTGCAAAAATAACAGCAAGAGACATGGATTCTGGTGAAAATGGACAAGTTACTTATCACTTAGTCAATGATTTTGATGAGTCATTTATCATTGATGAAAGTAGTGGTGATATAAGTACAAATGCTCAATTAGATCGTGAAGAAGTTGCATTTTATGAATTGGTGGTGGAGGCACGTGACCAAGGTGAACCAAGAATGTCTGGGACTGCCACAGTTCTGATCACTGTCCTGGATAAAAATGATAATCCACCACGTTTCACACGATTATTCAGTGTAAACGTTACCGAAAATGCGGAAATTGGTTCTTTTGTTATTAAAATGACTAGTAGCGATCGTGACATTGGACAAAATGCCAATGTTACATATTCATTTCGTGAAAATCCAGGTGTCAAATTTTCTATTGATCCTGTCACGGGTAATGTCGAAGTGATCGGTCATTTAGATCGTGAAGAGCGTGATGAATATTTATTGAAAGTTGTCGCTGCTGATGGGGCATGGGGTCAAGAAACGACCCTCACAATAACAATACAGGATCAAAATGATAATGCACCTGAGTTTTCAAAAGATTCATATCACTTTCATGTACCCGAAATGCAAAGACGTTTGTCGCTTGTTGGTCAAGTATCATCAACTGATCGTGACAAGCAAGGACCAAATTCTATTATTTCGTACAGTTTACTTCATCCATCGGATTTGTTTTCAGTCGATCCGGCAACCGGTGATATTTTTAGTAAACAAACACTCCATTACAAACATACATATCGGCCATCATCGCCGGAGAATCTATATTCATTTATCGTCATCGCATCTGACAATGGAAAACCACCGTTGTCTTCGAAAACAATTGTCTATGTAAGTGTCGTTGATGCAAATAATCACTCACCGAAATTCGATCAACGATCATATCTATCACCAGTACCCGAAGATTTAGCAGTTGGAAAACGAATAATAAAATTAGTTGCAAGTGATGATTATGATTTCGGTGTTAACGCTGAAATTGATTATTCTTTACAAGGTGGTAATGGATCGAATTTATTCGGAATCGAAACTAAAACCGGCTGGGTTTATGTAGCTAAAAATATTAGAGCAATACCAATGCATGCAACATTCACATTAAATGTACGTGCCATTGATAAAGGTGTGCCACCACAAATAGATCAAGTACCACTTACTTTAGTTATTACTGGTGAAAATCGTCATGCGCCTACGTTTGCGGCATCATCATATCAAGTACGTGTGCCTGAAAACGAACCGGCCAACACAACAATCTTAACAGTGAATGCTGTAGACCTTGACAATGGACCCAACGGCATGATCAGGTATAAAATAGCATCAAATAGCGAACGAAATGAGTTTTCAATACATCCAATAACCGGTGCAATTACAATATTACAACCGTTGGATTACGATACAATTCAGGAATATCGACTTAATATTACGGCAACTGATCTAGGTTTTGAACCACGTCGAGCGGTCGCAACATTAGATATTAATGTATCAGACATCAATGATAATCCACCGACATTCAATCAAAACATATACGAAGCTTATTTACCAGAAAATGCCGGAATCAATAGTTTTGTTTACAAGCTCATTGCTAAAGACATTGATTCAGCAAAAAATGCTGTGATTCAATATCGAATTATTGGTGGAAGTGGTAAAGATCATTTCCAAATGAAACAAGAAACGGGAGTAATATCATCAAGGAATAGTTTTGATTATGAGGAGGCTAACGAATATACATTGGATATTGTCGCGGCAAATCCTGACTCGAATCCGCAAATGGTAGGCTTTACAACTGTCTTTGTTCACATTACTGGAGTCAATGAATTTTATCCGAAGTTTATTCAACCTGTTTTTCATCTGGACGTATCGGAGAGTGCAGAAGTCGGTACGTCAGTTGGTCTCGTTCAAGCAACAGATCAAGATAGTGGCGATGATGGTCGTGTATACTATCTCTTTGTTGGGTCGTCAAACGATCGTGGATTCTCAATTGGTTCTGAGACAGGTATTATTAGTGTATCACGTAGACTCGACAGAGAAACACAAAGTCGAGCAGTGCTGACAGTCATGGCGAAAAATTGTGGTGGAATACGTGGCAATGATACAGACGAGGCGCAAATTATCATTTCAATTCAAGATGGTAATGATCCACCAGAATTTTTACAAAGCAACTATAAAGCGACGATATCGGAGAGCGCCAATCATGGCACAAGAATACTTACAGTTCGTGCCATTGATAAAGATGTGAGACTACAGAATAATCAATTTTCTTACTCCATAATTGGTGGAAATGTCGGCCAAGCCTTCAAAGTTGATCCTCAATCTGGCGATCTTGAAACTGCAAAATCACTCGATCGTGAGACGATCACAACATATCAATTAATCGTTGGTGCTATCGATACTGGTGTACCCCCACAAACTGGGACAACAACAGTTCAAATCAATTTACTTGATGTTAATGACAATGGTCCAACGTTTGATGTGCCGGAAATTATCGGTTATGTCAATGAAAATGAACCTGCAGGTACAAGCATTATGACATTGTCAGCAACAGATCAAGATTTACCGCCCAATGGTGCGCCATTTACATATCGATTAATTGGCGGACGGCAGGTAGATGCGGTTACGTTGGATAAACACTCTGGTATACTGAGAACAAACAAAAGTCTTGACCGAGAAGTTATGCCACACTTAAATTTACTGGTAAGCATTAATGCTTTTCTTTATATGTATGCAATAGCGTATACGTAATCGCATAAAGTTCACGGGAATCACGGTTTCTTCTTTCGTGTGAATGATGGATCAATCAATTTTTCATTCATATTTACAGATTGAAGTCGAAGACTCGGGGATTCCAAGAATGAAGAACGAACATTCGGTTACAATAATTGTGTTAGATGAAAATGATAGTCCATCAACACCACGTTCAGTCCATGTTATGGTCTATTCATTAAATGGAAATACGCCATTGGGAAAAATAGCTGATGTTCATCCAAATGATCCTGATACTACCGGTGACTATACATGCGAAATACTCCAGGGCTCGAATCCAAGTGTATTGAGTGTTCCAATCGCTTGTGATTTACATACCAGCAAAATTACACCAGGTACATGCTTGAAAGTTCATAATTTAGAGTTGTGGTGATTTCACAATGGAGAATGGCACGTAAGAAACAACGGGTGAGGAAGAGTTATCAATGAAAAAAGAACGACGAGAAGAAAAAGTGGGACTTGGGTTTTGTTATTGAACAATTCATTTTCGAGTCATGAGGGGACGAATAAAAAACGAATTGGACATAATATAGACATCAGATTGCATATATGAAAGATTCAAAATATTAATGAATGCAAAATGGTCTGAACATATTTAAAACGAATATTCGTTCATTGTGTATTTATTATATAAGTGTACGAAAGTATAAGTGAGATATTCTCATAATTCAAACATGATAATTGACCATTGAATTTCGTAATCGTAGGTTTGGGCCATTCGTTAAGTATCACCGGCAACGATGGATTGCATCCGAATGTTGTATCGAAAGTCACAGTCGAATTCCTAATATTTTCCAATACCACCGTGGATAATAGTATCTCATTACAAATTAATAAATTGACAGCATCAGAATTTGTGGGTAAATATTATCGATCAATTGTTGATATGTTGCAAGAAGCAGTCGACACCGGTGATACTATTCTCATATATAGTATTGGTGAAAGTGATGATAATCTCAATATTTACCTCGCTATAGAGACACCGCAAGGTGAGTTTATAATCACGACTTTCAACAGACTTTTTTCCATGGCCAAAAATGTCGACACTCAGTAATGTAGTTTTTTATCTTCATTTTACAGGATATCGACCAAAATACGAAGCAATCAATTTACTTTCACGTAAACGAGAGTCAATGCAGAGTCTTTTGAATGGAAATAGTATCACAGTTGGTTTCTCACCATGCAAACAAATGGCATGCGATAATGGTGGATCTTGCAGTGATCAATTGGTTATATACGATGATGCACGCATAATTAATAGTCAAAGTTTAATTTTGACATCGGCACGTGTTGTTCACGAGATGTTCTGTAAATGCCGTGAGGGTTTCACTGGGGCACGTTGTGAAAGACGACAAGATCCATGCTCTCCGAGCCCATGCCTTGGAGGTGGACAATGTCGACGTATGGGCTATGATTTTGTCTGCATTTGTCCATCTAATCGTGAAGGAAAATTGTGCGAGTTGAAACGTGGTGATGCGTGCGCGAGCAACCCGTGTCGCAATGACGGTTCATGTAAGGTGTCATCGGATGGATCCAGCTTCTTCTGTTTGTGTCGTGCTGGTTATCGTGGGAATCATTGTGAATCAATTACCGATTCATGTCGACCAAATCCATGTCTCTATGGGGGTTTGTGTGTCGGACAAAAACCAGGGTATCGCTGCAGTTGTCCAGAAGGTCGTTATGGCAGACACTGTGAGCGTTCAACATTTGGGTTTGATGAATTGTCATACATGTCATTTCCATCATTGGACTCGAATACAAATGACATCACAATGGTATTTGCCACCAATAAACCTGATGCACTACTTCTGTATAATTATGGACCACAAAGCGGTGGTCGCTCTGACTTCATTGTCCTTGAGCTCATTAATGGACAAATTAGTTTTGCATATGGTGGTGCACGGAGTGCCATTACATCTGTAAAGGTGACTAAATCAAATCGTTTAGATGATGGTAGATGGCACAAAGTCACAGCTACGCGCAATGGTCGTGTCGTGTCATTGAGTGTGTCAAACTGCCGTGAACACGGCGACATTTGTGATGATTGTAAGCCTGGTGATGGTTTGTGCTACGCAGATGACGTTGGCCCAACTGGAACATTAAACTTCAATAATAATCCGTTGCTTATTGGCGGTTTGGCATCAGCAGATCCTGTTTTAGAACGTCCAGGTCAAGTTCATTCAGATGATTTAGTCGGTTGTGTGCACTCAGTATCTATAAATGGGCGCGCATTGAACTTGACAAATCCGCAATCATCACGTAGCATCAGAAATACTTGCCCACGTTCAGAAACTGGTATGTGTACTATGAAGATGGACAATATTAATTCAATATGTGGAATTAGTGATCGATGTTATGATAAATGGCATCAGGTGTCATGCCGATGTGGAAATTTGATAGCGCCTAATTGTCGTGGTGCTCTAGAACAAATCAATTTGAATGATGGTGGTTTCGTTGAATTCAAAGTTTCCGAGAAACATAAGAGAATGCAACTTCTGGATTATTTATATGATGGTACAACGTCATGGTCACATAAACGTGCAATTCGTGCAGCTAATGATGAATCAAATTTATATGCAGTCGGTGCCACGCCGCCGAAAATAATTGGTATTATGTTTCGTACGATAAAAGCTAATGGAATCTTAATTTACGCTGCAACAAACAAACATTATACGTCGATCGAACTTCGAAATGGACAATTGGTGTATGCATCAATGCTCGGATCGGCTGTTAATATGACGGGATCAATTGAAAGTACTTTGGCTGATGGACGTTGGCACAATTTGACAATTTTTTCATACACACGTGGTCTTCAAGTACTAATTGACGATCAATTAACTGGTGATGAGCTCGATTCAGCTAGCGTACATGATTTTTTGGATCCTTATTTGACTGTCATGTTTATAGGCGGTGTCAGACGAGATCTCTATCACGCTCACAATAGTTTTCCAACTAACTTTGAAGGATGTTTGGCAAACTTTACCATTAATAATGAAGTGCAACCATTCAATGGCTCTGGATCAATATTGAAAGACGTTATTTATCATGGAAAAGTTTCGCGTGGTTGTCACGGATTGATTGGCATCAGTACAGCAGCCGCAGCTGATCCACTCAGCATTGGAATAACATTAGTAATTATTTTCTTCGTTACATTACTCGTTGCAATTCTCGTTAGTTTTGTCGTATTTCGTTTGAGACGACAGAGCAAAGAAAAAGCACCATCAGTAGTTAACAAAAATACTAACGCAATTATGACGGGTAATTCATTGGTGGGTTCGGGCAATGATGGTATTATGTCGCGACACGAAAACACATACATTTCTGATACAGCAGATCTTCGTGGCGTTGGACACATGGGTCCAGAATTGATTTCCAAAAAATACAAAGAACGTGAAATAAATAATACTGAACACAGACCACAACGTCCCGATATAATTGAGCGTGAGATAACTAAGAGTCCACCGATCCGTGACGAACATCCACCACTACCACCACCGACACAAACTTCTATGCATTCACATGAGCACAACACAGAACCAGATATGCCGGAACATTATGATTTGGAGAATGCAAGTTCCATTGCACCGAGCGATATTGACATTGTTTATCATTATAAAGGTTATCGAGATGGTATGAGAAAATATAAAGCAACACCACCACCAATTGGCAACTACGGAAATCATCATAAACATCAAGGAACGCCTCATCGGCACGCTGGGCCATTTCCACCAAGAGCAATGCCACCACCAAGTGTTGGTGGGCAATCCGGACCCACACCTAAATTATTGCAAAGCACACCACTTGCACGGTTATCGCCGAGTAGTGAGTTATCTGCCCAACAACCACGTATTCTCACGCTTCATGACATCAGTGGAAAACCACTGCAATCTGCGCTCCTAGCAACGACTTCATCGTCTGGTGGCGTTGGTAAAGATGCACTCAATTCAAACAGTGAGCGGAGTTTGAATTCACCAATCATGAGTCAATTGTCAGGTTCGACAGCGAGTCGCAAGGCGCCACAATCAGCTAACGAGAATGGTAATAATGTTTCGACGGGTCCGATGGGTTTAACCGCTGAAGAAATTGAAAGATTGAATTCTCGACCGAGAACGTCAAGTCTTGTTTCAACTTTGGATGCTGTGAGCTCTTCAAGTGAAGCAAGAGGACCGCCACCACCTCATGGGGTGCTACATCTCCATCGTAGACACACACCACCGCCTGAAAGATTGGATCGTCGAAATTCATCGACAACTGATGAAAGTGGCAATGACAGTTTTACGTGTTCTGAAATAGAGTATGATAATAATTCATTAGTTGGCGATAAACGATCGAATAATTTATATAGTAAACCAAATGATGAGGAACCGCCATCTAGAACTAA
This sequence comes from Meteorus colon, assembly GCA_030523085.1. Taxonomy (NCBI): domain Eukaryota; kingdom Metazoa; phylum Arthropoda; class Insecta; order Hymenoptera; family Braconidae; genus Meteorus; species Meteorus colon. The sequence continues at coordinate 11,513 of JAPYZH010000448.1, forward strand.
TGAATCACCACCATCAACAAAACCGCCATTACCACCTAATGTTAATTATGATGGTTTCGATAGTTCATTTCGCGGTTCTTTGAGCACACTTGTTGCATCCGACGATGATTTATCAACACATATGGGTAGTCTCTACAGACCGAGCAATAATGATTCACCATCAACAAATACTGCCCTTAGTTGGGATTATCTACTCAATTGGGGACCGAATTTCGAAAGCCTTATCGGTGTATTCATTGATATTGCCGAACTCCCAGATAATTCTAATCGAGTGCCAAGTACTTTAAGACTGCCTGCGAATATTCCTAAACCGTCTGAGGAATATGTTTAATGTGATTCGCATGCAAAATATTTTTTTTCCTCTTTTAATTCACGAGCTTTAAGAAATTCTAATATTCATTCACTACTTTCTTGCCATGATAATCCAACAACATAGGTGGAAACAAAACTATTTGTGCATGTTCTAGAGAGAGTTTTTGAGTCATGACACGACGTTTGTAAATTAAAGAAGACTCAGATCGTGTGTGTAATAGAAACGTGAGATATTGATTGTTTGTTGGATGTAGGCATCTTGTATCAGGGTGTCAATAGTTTTTTGTACAGTCCATATGTAGTTAACAAAATTGTCTTCCAATGACAAATTGAAAAATATTATTGTGCCTTGAATTATGCGTTTTCTCAAGTGATGAAAATTCCGTGCCACTCCTCATTGAGAAGTCTGCAAACGTTTTGAATCAGCACGAAAAAATTAATAAAAGAATGGTTGTTTGTGAGAAAAAATTTCGTTGCGTCATAAAAATTTTGTCAATGAAATTGTGAACGATCGGAAATTTTAACGTTATATGAGATGCAGATAAATTTATAATAATTTCCGAATCATATATTCTGTGAGACTGATTTTCTTTGTTTTTATCATAATTCTTCATATGATAATAATTGCCATGAAGCTCAAAAACAGAAAAAGAAACCCAGAGTCTCGCTCGTAATGTTGTATATTCTTGTTTTTTTGTAATAATTCTTTATATTTACCGTATTATAACATAATTGTAAATATGAATGTACCGTGCGCCTTAGTGTTGTATAAAGTGAATGAAAGTATGGAAAGCAGAAGTGAAAGATGAAAACAATGATGACATATAAATAAATGATTTATGTTGAATGTAGATCAGAATATTTACGAAGTTTGTAATAGAAAAATTCTAAATCAAAATACGGACAAAGATTATAATCAATTGTTTCGGACTAATTATCCTGCATATTTTATTCATCCAAATTCTTATAAAATGCTTTCGATATATGTATATATGTTTCCAATAATCTCGTAGAAATTATTGTTATTGATTGGGATACATTGGAAATTTACATGTAATAATAAAAGTTGAATACGACTTTCCATCATTATATAGGGAGAAAAAAAGAAGCTAAACAATATGACATTATTCATGATAATACGAAGCAGATAATGGTGTTTTTTGTACTCGATCGATATGGATCTAATGAGGAATAAGGGAATAATGCATTTTTATTCTCAGTCTATAGCATCATCGTGTAGTCATGGAATTCCCAATTCAATTAGGGTTTCACTTCGCATCATGTCATTTATTCCACCTATTATTATTCATTGTTGTTATTCATTCACATCATTATTCTACCAATTATCCAAAAACTCAAAACCAGTCTTTGGTATTCCATCATCTTGATTAGTTTGGGATGATTGGAAGCTACTGTATGAACTTGGAGTCTCTAATAATGCTGTTACTTCATTAATATCCCTAGACTTTGGTAGTCTATTTGATAAATTGATTTTCATATTAGTTTTATTGGCATTAGTACCCATTGTAATAGTTTTGTGGCCATTTATTATTGCAATATTTTCTTGTTGCACCAAACTCACCAAATCATCGTCCGTACTGTTATTTATTTTCATCAAAGATGTTTTATTCATCAACTTTGTGAAAATATTGCCAGTATTGTCATTGCTCGAGCAATTATTTAATCTATTTGCATCTATACTTTTAAAAACAATGTCAGAGTAACTTTCTGACGTGTGATAGAAACCCACTTGATTCGATGATGCGATACTATAATCATTCAGTGAACTTTCGAAACTACAATCTTCCATTTTTATTTGACGCGCAAAATGTGGCGAATCGTCATCGAAAGTTCCAATTTTTTTTGTCTTTGAATTTTCTGAATACCCAGTCAAATTTAAATTTATTTGAGATTGAGTCATAAAGGAAAATGGTGCTGAATGTTCATCTCGCCATTTCAATGTCTACAAATAAAGAACATTTTATGATCAATTAACAAGGGTTCCATGTGGATGCCCGATGTAAATGAAATATTGAATATTTCATAACTCACCGTGCCTGTCTCATCTATGATGTATTTCAAACCAGTTTGTATTCTCAGTTTTGGATAAAATTCATGCATATCCCTCGAAAAATCAACGTCAGATATGCTGCTATATTTTAATTGAACTTCTGGCTGTATTATCGTCTCATCAATTGCCTGATTTTGTTCCTTCAAACTCAGAGTATTCCATAATTCTTCGTAGGCTTCCTTAGTCGTTCTGATTTCTTCACCAATTCGTTTGGCGAGTGGATTCAAATTACAAAAATATTCTTCAGCAATTGAACTCATAGACTTAGCCATCATCCTTTATTTGTGATGTGTTTTCCGGGTAAGACACTTTCATGTAAAGTCGTAAATTGTCAGTTATGAGGTATGAAAATCATCCAAAGTAAACGAGAAAAAAGTCAGAACAGTAAAATTGGTTTAGATAAACTAGTTGAATCAACAAATATGAATAATAAATAACAGATATTTGTCCAACAGTAAGCCGAAACTCATGCGCGCGCATATAACCGATCCCAAATGAAGTGAAACGCTCAACACACGCACACACAGACACACACCCGCGCGCGCACGCATCAGATACGAATAATAATAGTGTTATTGATCATTGTATCCCTTGCAACGCCATTTTAAATTGACACCACCAGCGGGAGTAAATTGAATGGTACATTATGGTGTTCGCACTTATGTCTGTACAATACCGTAAGTTAAAAAAATTTCAGTTTATATTGAGAGTGCACTCAACAGTGTACAACTCGATATTTATTATTTAATTAATAGCGAGATCGAGATTTTGTAAAATTAGATTACATTTGAGCTTTGAACTTAACTCAACTTTATAGTTCATGGATCGAGTATTGAATTGAAGATGGCGCATTCCGTTGGACAATACTAAGATAATATAGAGAAAGGCATTCCAATCGTACAATGCATGATGGGAAATGTGTCAAGCCGTTACGCCGCCATGAGTGTGTCAGATGTACTATTTTTTATTATTGTCATGAGAGTTAACATGAAAGTACTTTTCATATATACTAGTACATCTGACACACTCATGGCGGCGTGACGGCTTGACACATTTCCCATCATGCATTGTACGATTGGAATATCTTCTTCTATATTATCTTAGACAATACAACCAGTGTCAATCATGAATGACGAAATGTTTATGCAACAATTTCTTTGGTGATTATTTTCTTCAACTCACAGTGGATACTAAAATTCAACGCCATTGATTCGACGTGAGTTAAATATATATATCACTCATCAGCTGTGAACGTTAGTAATGTTTGTTTACTGAAATGCATTTGATTATGTATCGGTTTGACGGATCTTTATAATCTTATAGGAATAATACATTCATGGTTATAATAAAATCAACTATAACTTCCAGCAATCAATAACTATGTCAAGAAAAAAACACAACATATCATACATTAAACCTCAAGAGCCAAAATTCCTGAGAGAACTTAAAGCACAAGCAGGTTTCAAAGAAGGTCCTACTGTTGACACTAAAGTACAAAATTTTATTTGAACGAGTGACAGATGAAAAAGCGATAACGTCTCATTACAAATGTCAATAAATGTTTCAGAGAGATGATACGATGCAATTTGAAGGTTGGAACAATGATGATGATGATGATGATGATGTTGCGCCAGGAGAAACTGAAGAGGAACCAGTTGTTGTTGTTCTAAAGGCCGGTGATTTGACAGCTGAAGAAGCAGAAGCATTCCACAAGATGAAAGAGAGAGGTTCGTCATTAATATAACAATACAAACATAACCTTTTTTGTCATCGCATAACGACTGGCTAGCCTACCTATCATTTACAACATTCCGTTTTCTCATAGAAGAAGTAAATACTCGGGCTGATTTGACAAAGAGGATTATATTCAATCGGAAACCAAAGTTACATGCTGAAGAAACAAGTACAAACAATCATGCTGCAAACGGAAAGTCGAAAAAATTCAAATATTCGAAAGCAATCTTATCTTTCAATGATGAAGACGAAGAAAAAGAAGAAAATAGATGAAAGGAATTGTCAATAACTGAAGTTATAGTTAACAGTACAACAACAGTCCGTGAATCAAAAATTTTTATGTGAAAACAAAAGAATAAATAAAAAATGTGATGAAAATGAAGGTAAATGCAATAAGTTTGATGGAGTAATTGTGAATTGAGAATAAAACTGGTTCCATGACCATTTCCAATTAAGGTGATAATAAATACAATGTTCGATGTGATGATAAATCAAATGTAATAAGCACGCACAATGACTGAAATGGAACGTTCTCAATTTTCATTATTATATCTTTGAGGATTTATGCAGCAGTTGATTGTGTCCTCATTGCAGCATCAACACAGTAGCATGTAGCAGTGTGTAGTAATACGTTAATAATATGAATAATAATAATAGTAGTATTAGTAAAGCAGAATAAACTGATTGGTTGATATAGAATGAGCAAACTAATCACGTGACAATGAACCACGAACTTGACTGGGCTATAATTGCAGATCTCTTTAACCATTATCCAACTATTTTGAACGCGTGTGCATATACGTATACATCACACAAAGTATATGAAATGTTTAGGAGAGGGGAGTTGTCACGTGATTAGGTGTGTCGGCCATCTTGGTAGTTTTAGAGACGACGGAGGTAAGGAGGATCTGTGACGTCGAGAGACGAAATAAACATAAAATATATGTGAATTAATTTTATTACGAGTAACAGTATCAATCTCAAATACACTCGTGAGCTAATTAGGGCATTGTGTGATAATATAAGTGATGAATGGTAAATTTGTGAGGCATTTTGAATAAGCGCGGCATCTAATATATATCCAAGAGCGTGGTGGTGGTTGTGGTGGTGGTGGTGGTGGTGGTGGCGGCGGTGGTGGTGGTGTGGTGTGGTGTATATACTTTTATTAGTAGTAGTAGGAAACATCACATACGGATATCATTTGCGACCTCCAATACGCAAATTCATAAGAGTGACAATCGGTGTAAGGCAATCGGACAGCACGCGATCACCACGGCAGCTGTCTAGTGTAAGCTCATCATCCACGAATACACACACGCATACACGTACACACGCACGCGCGCGAACATCTAAAATAAAATGTCCTACAAGAAGTTTTAGGAAATGGCGGGAGCGATTGTGTTTATTCTTTTTTCTTTGTCTCTCCTAAGGGTACAAAAATTGAGAAATACGGTTTCAGAGTGTAGCACACACGTTTCCACTGCAATCACCATTCATTCCACTCATTTTACATTGGTATCAATGTTACAACAATTCGCAATTTCTCAGGGTTGACAAAATTTGAATTTTCGATAAATATGTCATTTGTGTTCTATTGCGGCATCGAATAACACAAAATGATCAGGTCCGTGACATTCATAGATTGGGACCCCTCCCCTCATGAGATTTATCCGATTTGAAATTTGACTAATTCTTTTGTTTTTTAATTCAATTTCAATTATCGAAGACTGCTGTATTTTATTATTCTCTTTACCCATAATTGAGAAATAACAAGATAAAATTTCGATACCATGTATGTTCGAATGAATGTCCTTTATTCATTGATTGGATCATTCATTTATTGATTATCCGCAGATACTTCAAGTTATTGCTTACCATATTATGATGGAGAAAGGGAAAGAAATGAGAAGGAATGAAAATGAACGAATCTATTTCATAATTCTATTCTATAATTGTGACTTAAGGGAGATTAGTCGATGCTATAATTTTATTCTCATATACAAATTTAGAAGTGATAGCATGTATATCATTAGATATAATTCAGTTATCGCCACCAAATATTGATGGAATTTCTAGAGATTCGTGATATGATGTGAAATAATATAATTCTAAATGCTATTTTTTATCATTCATTTTGTTTGCTCAATAGATACACATATGTGCCAGCGGTTATTTTCGTCGATGCTTCTGCCACCCCTCTACTTCTATGTGGTGCATGTGCATGTGTGTGTTACCATTCTCTCCCTTTCAACTTTCTCACCACCCCATTAAATGAACCCTCATCTAATCACGGCCCTGATGCACAACTTCTTTTTTAACCACACCACCGTTTTGTTCGCCATCTGGCGTGTAGTTTTCATCGATAAAATCATATATATATATATATATATATATATTAATGCAATTATTCAGAAACATTATCGACATTTGCAATTTTGCAATTCACTACGAACGTTAATTACAATTGAGGTTATGTAATCATGTACAATGCATTGTCTTCTACTGCACATCTCTGCAATAATTCAAGGGATAAATTGCGGTGTTGTTAGATCCATATGCCAAGAAAGGAAGAAAGAAAGCGGGAAGAGGTGAGAGGAAATGATGAGTACGTACGGGTGCGCATGCATTCGCGAGGGGTTTCATCATCTTTCTGTTGGCATAAAAAATGAACATTTATCATTCTTTGAATAAATAATTCAGAAACCCATCTTACACTTGTTCAATGGCAATTTTGCATGGCGCCACTTTCAAATATGCATACTGTTACAACTCACGTGTACATTTTGTTAAACACAACAGAGAGACACTTTTCAAAACTGCAGCATCTACCGCGGGTTGAGAAAAATATTTTTTAAAAGTGGTAATGATCCACATGATGTTGATGGAATAATGTATATGATTAATGCAACGCAACATTGTTTCATAGTAACGGGTCAAAAATCTTAGAAGATAAACCCTTTACACTAATATCCCATATCAAAATTTTACCAGTTTTTGATATTTTGGAGTATACTATGGGGTATTTTGGACAATGGATGGTTACCTTCGGAATTTTTCTCGCAGTGATATCAATCATCGAGATTTTATGACCGGTCCCAATTTTGTTGACAGTGCATTGTCATTGTTCGTGAGACGCAAAAATTCTTATCATTTCGTTCTTTCAAATATAAGAGAAAGGCATCTTCCTCGATCTTCTATTGAGAGTAGATCGTAATCTTCTACTGTTGAATAGAAAACATGCATTGTACATGAAGAGTTGACATAAACATCAATCCCTTTACGATACATCTCACTCTGGTATCGACGAACCAATATCTAATTCCATATTCATCTCAATTGTTTTTCACTCATAGACATGAAATAAAAATTCCACTGAATCTGTTCCTAGGATGATGAACACGATAGAGATGAGAGTAGAGAGTGATGGAGTTGTATCAAATTCTCTCCTATCGTATTTTTCCTCTCCTCCATTCACTCTGCTCTTGAGCTCTACAACGTGGTTTGCAGGTGACTGACTGACCGAGCGACGCCACAGCGTTTCCTCACGATCGTCGAGTATCTCTCCTTTCATTTTGCTCCGCTCCTCTCCCATACCGCGTCCATAAGTAAGCTCCCTCATTTTTTCTCTGTCTGCCGTTTCGTGTTCTCGCTATCTCTACATTATTTCCATTCTTAACGTCTCTCTTGTATACGCGTGCACACGCGAGAGAGTCAACTCACGGCGTCTACAAAACTTGCCATCAGACTTCCTGGATTCTCCTCAAGGAAGCTGTGTGTATATATGTGTGTAGGTGCGTGCATGTGTACACTTATATTTTTTGCTCATGTTCCTCTCAATCTATACCTATTGTTTATCTTTTCTTTTCTATTATGAGTGTGATTGAGTTTTTGAGGGACATCTCTGTATGTATGTATGTATGTATGTATGTATGTATGTATGTATGTATGTATGTATGTATGTGTGCGCGCATATAAGCGTGCAGCTCAATCTGTAATACAATGGGGATAGAAATATAAAAAAAAACAAGACGTTGCGAAATAAAATAATATGAGAAAAGAAAGTTTCGAAATATTTAGTGTTCATTATTTATATTAATTTATTCTGTATGTGTGTATACGTATATAATCGTATGGAGAATTTTTTCTTCTCGTCATATATGGCGTCGCTCCAAAACTAATCACAGCTATCACGGATAACACACAAGACATAGACAACCTCGCAACCACCCCGCGCCGCGGCCATCGGGGTTCTATATGAAACGTTATTTTATTGGTTATGGGACGTTGAGGGAGCTCCCGGAGAGTGCGGAATTTGTCGTGCGCCATTTTGAAAAATTTCCTCGACTATTATTTCCGTAAGTGGTGGTAGTGGTGGTGGTAGTGAATGATGGTGGTGTGAAATTTTTCATGTGTTTTTTAGCATGTTATATCATGAGCAAAAGTCGTAAATGCACGTAGTGAGGGTATAAGAGATCTTGTGAACAAATTAAGAAGTATTGGAGACGGGGTACGAGTGTAGGCGTCTCAACCTTTTTCCGTGGACGTGAAGGCGTCTAACGTGAGGTTGACAATTCATAAAGAAACTCAACACTTGCTTTCATTTTTGTTTCGTATTCTATGGTTTTATTTGAATTATGCTGATTTCTCCCCTTTGCATTATCCATCCTGATAGGTTTGTTTGATGCAGGGTAAATTGGACAGCAGCAGCAGTGGCCCCATGGAAGGCACGTTGGAAGATCTACTGGTCAAGGACCCGTCAAATGCCAATCCCGATGTAGCCAAAGGTATCAATTCATCTGTTATCCATTTTGCATTCATGGCATACGTGTGGATAAAAAAAATATTACAACTACACGGATTCGTTGACAATGACAATTGTCAAATATATCATATCAATGTGATACCATTGATGTCAAAATAGACTAATTTTCGAGTTGATACGTCAAATGATAGAACTGAACAATTAATTATAATCTTTTTTGTATTACATTGCATTGCAGATGCGTTAATTCCAAATGGTGTCAATGGGAGCTGCGAAGACAATGACAAGCTTGTTGACCGAAGCAACATGAGATCAGACGGCAAAATGGTGGCCAATGATGTACCACTTGATGATGTTGACGATACAATGGAGGTATTAGATGATGATGAAGAGGAAGAATACGATGAAGATGATGATGTACCCGACAATGAAAGTATTGTCAATGAACGATTATTAAATACTAATGAAGCAAATTCACGTGATAAGGATGATAAAGAAGAATCGGTCGCAACATCGTCATCATCATTAACTACAGCAAAAATAACAGCAACAACAAAAACTACAGCACTAGTCGGTGTTGTTAGTGATGATAATATTAGTGAAGTGTCAAATAAAAATGAAGCGTGTAAGAATATTCCTATCGAATCAATGGAAGTAGAGATTAACGAGCAAGATGAACATGGATCTGATGTTGAATTTATTGATGAGAGTGTTACTGACATCCATATGGTGAGTGATAACGAATTGGAAAAGCATTACGATGACGAAGACGTTGATGATGATGATGATGATGATGATGATGATGATGATGATGATAATAATAATGAAGATGATGATGATGATGGTGATGGTGATGGTGATGATGATGACGATGACGCAAGAAGAGACATTAAAAATACATCAGAAGGTAGTGATGTGCAACAATTAAATGATAGTATTGTATCGATATCCAGTGTTGAGACGTCTGATTTGAAGACATGTGAGGAGAATGGTAGTGTCGGCAGTCCAGACATTGAGGAAATAACCGAGAATAAAAGCAATGGCCACAATACATCAGACGAACGTTCGCCAAAAGAGCAAAAAGCGAAAAAAGCGCGAAAACAAATTGATTTAAGTAACATAACACCTCGACGCAGTTCGAGAAATATTAAACGCACAAGTTATATCGAAAAGGAACCGGATGAAGAAGTTGATCCCGAGGGTTCATCTGATATTGAAGAAATAAAACCAGAAGATCCACTTGCATGCATTGATAGTAAAGATAAAGAAAATTCAAAACTGAAGTCGCCTATAAAAGCAAGTAAAACGACGATCGTTGTCAATGACACTAAACGTCTTGTTGAAATAGCGGCGGGAAGTAGAGCGTCAAAAGGAGGAAAAAAGGAGCCAACATTAGTGATAATAGATACAAATTCAATATTGTCTGGTCGTGGGGGCGTTCCAGTAAGCAGTAATAAATCATCATCACATCATCATCATCATCATCATCATCACCACAACCATCATTCAGTAACAAGTTCAGGTTCATTTTCGATGATGCCCGTTGGTTTAGGTGGAACGCAAACAATTTATCCAAATATGCGAACAACTATAACGCCAGTACCAATGTCTTCAAAGACTGCTCAAGTCAATCCTAAAATGAGTAGTAGTATCACAGCGGTACCAACTCCCGCGGCGCCACCACCACCAATTTTACCAACACTTACCGATGATATGTTTGTTGTTGAAGCCCCGTCGTTCATTGTTCCATACGTCTATGAAAAACCACCACTGAAACCACTCAAAGAATTCGTTACAAAATTGGAAAAGAGCATTGCGGAACACGATCGCGAGATAAAAACTATGAAAAGAGCAAGTGCGAAAAAATTGGATAGCAGTAACAAAGATGATTCATCGGAATCGGGCAGAAATGATAGTGAGGGCGAGGGAAGTGTTAAAAGTCACTTAAAAGATAGTGATGTTGGTGATACAATTGATTTAGTTGACAAACCATATGGTGGTGATGATAAATTGGATGATAAAAGTAAAGTCATGACATATTTTGATTTGCCATTGGGTAAATTTTTTATGCAAATCGGCGTTAATTTAGTACAAGAATTTGTACAAACTGACCTGTTACGCACTCAGAAACGTCGTCAGGGAAAAGGCGGTGGTACATCAGCTGAAACTCAAATGGCAATAAATTCTTTAATTAAAAATCTAGAGTTCAGCAAGGAAAATAATGAACCATTCCACTTAGAAATGAAAAAGTGTGAATTTTGCAATTTTAAAACGGAATCAGCTTTGGTAATGCAATGTCATCTTGAAACTCCGCATATGCGTAATTACGTATATAAATGTAATTTTTGTCCGTTGGAAGTGCGCAGCCCACACGATATATTGTTTCATATGGAAGCCGAACACAATACACGCGGTAGACTTGAACGTGGCCCAGCATTTCATCAATGCCCAAATTGTCCATTCGAAGATAATCAGAAGGGTAAATTAACACGACACATACTAGCGTGCACAAAAAAATTCAGGCCTGAACGTAATCTTGAACCAACATCGGATTGGGAACCACCGGCGAAAATACCACGACTCAATCGTGCTCGTCATGTCGGTCCAGTCAATACTAATGCGTTGGCAATGGCAATGAATGCTAAAGGTCCACAACCACTATTACCAAAATTACTTCCAGCACCAAGTGTGGGTCGCGGCAGGGGGCGACCACCTATGCAACCACGTTATTCTGATGTCAAGACATTGAGACCTGGCGGCACTCCAGTTCGACAAGGTTCGTCATGATCTATTTATGTGGCTCGTTTATGCGTGATTTTTGTTTTGATTTGGTTTTGTGGTGTTTTTTTTTTCGTCGGTTTTTTGCTTCAAAAGTAAAAAAAAAATTTTTTGGTTTAGATAACGTTGCGGGTATGATGTATCGGCCTACCTCATCAGGACTATTAGTACCAACATCGTACCAATTTGGCAGTAATCAAATATTCCAGGTAATTCGATTATTATACATTAATTAAGGATGAACTTGTAAATACCCGTGATACTCCTGGAATATTTGCTTTGTAACATGACCAACAGCTTTTTCGTATCACAAGCATTCGTAGTAGTAGGTATTTCGACAATCTTTTGTATTCAAGTCGTAAAATATAAATTTGAAAGGAAAAAACGATAAAATAAAACGTGCGTGTCTCAGTGATTCAATGTTTGATCGAGTTGATAACGACATATGTGAGTGGGGGACAGGTGGTGGTTGATTCTGGGACTGTCACATCGACAGTATCCGGGGTAAGTAGCAATAGTTGTGGCAATTTCGGTGGACCACACCGGTCGCCCTTGTATACAATGTAATCGACTCCCAATCTAGATTGCCCTCGTTGAAGATAAATAATTCATCTAAATAACATTGCGGAGCAATACTCTGTATGGTTCTATGTTCATATATTTTTTCAATATTTGTTAAAAAGTTATCTCTTCAATTTATACTCTATTGATGCAATGTCGTGAGTATGATATGATAATATTGGCAAAAAAAAATACCCGTTATGTATTCAAATCATTTACCCTTACTATCACCACAATAACAATATCAATAATATTTAAATCAAGTATTACACTGGGATTATGATATTCAAGAAAAATAACCTTCATCCACATATATTCGGATTAATATGTTACATTAGGATAACATATTATTTCGAGTAAATTGGCGAAATTGACACTGAATATTACCCATCGACGAAATATACAATCTGTCGGAATCATCGCAAATGATATAAATATTAATCCACAATAATGTGCATAACATTGAATGATACTTTATGGACTCTTGTTGTGTGTGCGGATAATTCCTCATATTCACATGTTTGTTGCAAATATATGTTCGTATTATTTCAGAACACGACGGTTAATTCGAAAAGTCCGACGGCGAAATTATTAAGTCAACCGAGTATATCTATCACACCATTACCACGTACTACGACACAAACGCCAATTTCTGGCACAGGATCATCGTCAAAGCCTGGTGGGAAAAATACATTCGTGATATGTGAAATTTGCGATGGATATATTAAGGTGATAATCTTATAGAGTATTTTATTTTGAACCATTATATTCATTTCAGAACAGCAAATTCTTCCCAACCGTCAATAAGATATTATTGCAACTATTTAACTGTTCATTTTCATGCAGGATCTAGAACAGCTTCGAAATCATATGCAATGGATTCACAAAGTCAAGATACATCCAAAGATGATCTACAATCGACCGCCATTGAATTGCCAGAAGTGTCAATTTCGATTCTTTACTGATCAAGTAACTTTTAACCTTCAATTTATTTCCATCGAATCTCATGAATTTATTTGTAATATTAATCCGTTTCTGTTCTCTCCCAGGGATTGGAAAGACATTTACTCGGATCTCATGGACTCGTCACGTCCAGCATGCAAGAAGCAGCAAATAAAGGAAAAGATGCTGGCCGTTGTCCAGCATGTGGCAGAGTAAGACCATAAAAATGTTTTCATTGATCGAATTAATTGTGTTCTCTCAAATTTGATAATCTGAGTTGTACTCATTCATATTTGAATTTCATTTTTTCTTGTCAAGGTTTATCAATGGAAATTATTGAATCACGTGGCACGTGATCACGGAATGACATTGAAACCAGCTCACTTATCGTACAAATGTACAGTGTGCACTGCCACATTTGGGATGTACAAGCAATTTGAAAATCATGTATATTCGGCTCACAGTGTTGTCGCAAAGCGTGTTATGGATAAGAAAAATACGCCGCCATCGCCATCATCGAGATCAAATGATTCGTTATTGAAGCCATTGAAAATAAATGATGAAATAACGATTATACCGCAACCAGCAAAAGCAACAAGATCGAGTAGTAGCTCACAAGGCAGAAGCAAATAGCAATTGTTAGCTGAGTAATATACGTGCGTCGCCTTGTCTCAATGAATTTCAATGAGTTAGACCCTTTGAACCAGTCCCCGCACCTTCCTTATCCTCTCAACATTTATGAAAGAAAAAATGGAAAAATGAAAAAAAAAAAACACCATAAATATATTATATATACATGGATAATGATACAGTTTCGCCGATTTGAACGGCTATTGTGCTGTGTATACGTGTAATGTAAGCATGAGCATTTTGCCTGTCAAGCAATCGTTCAAACGAGAATCGGAGAGGAAGATGCCAGGGGAGCAAATGAATTAAAAAACATAAGTGAAAGAAAATGTGAAGCCACTCACAATTCTTTTTTTTTGCTCTCTTTGTTTTGGTGAAGCAAAAAAAATAATGTCCATGTTGAATTGCAAGATACAAGCAGAATACATAACAAAAAAAAAGGAAAATCGCAGACCGACAGATGAATCATCCACATACATTCACATTCTCTCACATGCTAGTTGACTGCGTAATAATATTCCATCGATCATCATACCGATGTATTTATTTAAGAATTTTTATTGTTGTTATCGGACATCGGTAGAAGATAAATAATAATAGACTGTCAAACAAATATCATTACAGTGAGTGGCCTTCAGTATGACTCCTTGGTTGTTCCTGAAGACGAGGTTATAACTCCTCCCTCCCAGACGCTCCGAAATTGCCTACACTTATTGTAGTTAGTTAAAAACAATCACAGAGAATGAAAAAGGAAAAATTTTAAATAATAAAAATAAAATAAAGAAATGTGGGAAAAACTTAGAAATAGAAGTACAGAGTGTGTTTTTACATTTCATCGTGTCACTTGTGCGAAAATGAGAATGCAAATAATTATAAAGTAGCTCTTTATATATTTTATTGGACTCAATGTTTGGTTGTCGAATGTCGTTTTTAGGATGCTTCGCAGTACCACCGCAATCTATTTGTTGGAGTGCACGACATTATCTTAGGAAATGAGCGAAAAATTTAATGCAATTTGAAACGAACCTATCAATTGTTTTATCAGACATATATATTTTGGTTTTTGTTTTTGTTTTTTTTTTTTTCCAACGGCTAAATTAAAAGAATCATAAAAGAAAGTTCCTTTGTATGTAACTATTGATTTAAAATTCAACAGAGAGTGAATATTCGCAAATTCTCATACCCATGAATATTTTTCTATAAGAGTTATTAGGGAATTCATATTATGATTAATTTTCTTTGTCGCTTCAATCATCCAATTCATGCATTATAGTATAGAACTTTGAACAAATAAAAATGAAAACTTATATATATATATAGTTGCGTGTATTGAGTAATTTATCGTATGCATATATAAACAGTCATCATCACGGGGTAATCGGAAAAATATACTGTACATTGTCTATTTAATTATTAAGTTGGACATCACAGTCCCGATACATTGTAATAAAAAACGAATGAATATATCCAGTTTTATTTTTGGGCCCTCAAAAAAAAAGAAACTGTACATTAACATAGGGTCTATTATATAAATGAAACAAAAAGGTATATTAATAAAAGAGTTATTCATAAGTCATTAAAAGGAATACGCGTGGTATTCATTATTTTATTTTTTTTTTCATTACCCAACAGACAAAGCAAGATGAGTTCTTATTCGTTATGATAAATTCATTGGGATCTCTGATGACAACTCAAATGTAATTTCCAAAATGAAGGAAGATAAAAATTGAAAAGTCGTTCGTTTGCCGAATACAGTGAAATTTAACAACTAAGAATAAACGAACAGTCTCCTTTTTTTTCTGGTGTATAAGCCGAATTGATAGGCTTGTAATGTGTAATCAATATGTAGATAGCCGTTTAAGCGATGAAACAGACAAGATCGAAAAAAGAAGTGCGATGGAGCGAATAAGATACCGACATTAATTTGGATACTTTTACTTATTTTTGTTTTCTTCTGAATAATTTTTGTACATTACTATAGGAAGATTAATTTTAGAACTTGAGAAAATGTATTCATTGCGAAGAGTTATTAATAAATTGATTGATAACAATTGGAGTGGCACTTTTTCATCACAGTATTATCTTATTTTTGTCGATTTCGATCACTGATTACATATTATACGATAAAACACGCAGTTATACTAAAACACTTGTTGGTGAGAGGACAGAAGAAAAATAGGAATCTAGAACAAGACACAGCACACGTTAAAAGCTGATATGTATCAATTTGTGCAATAGCATTATGAATTCAAATCGAAAGAAGATATCAGATGATTAGAGTGAACAAACAATGTATTCGAACAGACCAGATTTTTGATACAACTTATTACATCTGATGTAAAGATTCAGAAGAAAAATATAAAATTCAATGCACCAACTCAATCACATACAATTTTTGTTCAGTTGCTATTATTGATATTGTATGTTAATGTATTCATGACAAAATGCAATGGATAAACTTGTGATACGTGTTTGGGAACCAATGGTGTCCGAATTGTTTTGTTAACTGAAACGCGGAAATCTGACAGAAATGAGAATAATTCAATATAGTTCTATTATTTGACTAAAGGGATGAACCAATTAGTTTCCTCACTAAATCGATTCATTCGATCGAATTCCTTTTCAATAATCATATGAATGTACATTTGATTCTTTCATTTCAAATTTATTCAACCGATGAATGCGATATTTGGTATTTGGTTAAATACCGCAGTTCCCATACCATCAATGGTTTGTAGTAATTTACAATTATCATAGATTCAGTTATTGTAAAATTTTCGGAAAGAACTCTCTCATACAAAAAATATTTACATGACACTCCATACTTGTTCGAACGCTGAACATATTTTACTGCATGCTAATGCTCCCGATAATGGATAATTACTTATAGAAATGGTATCTTCCATATAGTCAATTTGTACCTGAAATATCCAGTTTCATATTAATATAAAATGATCGCGTATTGATGATTTGCAGTTGAACAAAAGAAGAAATAGGTGAAATCTTACTTGCCCGTGTGCCATTGCACCAATGACAATCACCACAGGCTCGTTGTCCGGCACAATGTCAATTGGATTTTTTACTGTCGTTGCGCTGAATGACATCAATATTTTCCGAGAACCAACAGGTAAGTGATCAGTTACTGGATTTTTTATAACTTTCAATAGTTTCATATGACCATCTGACGCTCTAACGCTGAATTTGTGAAGAAGTTGAACTGTTTATATGAAAAGCAATTGAATTACCGAATATACATTTTTTATTCATTAACTATTCAACTTAACGAAGAATTTCATCAATAAAAAATTACCCATGAGTCCAGCAAATCTCTTGAATGTTCTGGGTATTCTTGTTTGTGGATTGATTTCAATCAATACATTCTTCTCTGTGTGAATATATACTTGAAGTAGACCCGCTCTATTCAAAGGACTATCTAAAAGCATCAGTAGACATTGGTGAACAATATCAGGCCTACAGCTACCGGGATCTCGACCGTTTTTCTTCAGAATACCAATATGATCGTCACAATTCAATAGTTCAAAATTATTTCCTGCCTGAAATACATCAAAGTTTATTTTTGAATTACAATTAAGTATTACAAGTTTATTGTGAAACATTCATTTCGGAGAAGAATCTCGTTGTTTTTTATAGAAAGAAAGGAGTCGTCTATCAACCACACACATTGTACATAATTTGTAGTTGACTCATTCCTATGAGTTTGATCAAACTGCTAGTTCAATTAATTTAATTTTCGGCATAGTGGCCTCGGCGAATCTGTCACTAATGTAATAATTTTTCTATACGCGTCAAGGCTCCTGCAAGGTTGAGTGAAAACAAAGTTTCACAACTCATAAAATAATCTTCATAGCCAATTCAAGGGTGAGCATCAAATGTAGTAGAATGCACGCAAAATTGCATGGATGATGATTTCTTACCGTATGAATTTTAGTATGATTTTTTTCATATTGATAGTAATTCCAAATAGATTATGTATATTCCAATGTGAAGTATTATTGAAATATTTTGTTTTGATATTATTTTCAAGGTTATGTATCATCACAGAATATGTCTATGACTAACCTTTACGGATTCCAATTGCGCATTTTCAAGGATAATTATCAGTCTTTTTTCTTGATTTCTTATGTGAGCAGCTTGTAAATGTTTCGGTGCAGGATCATATTCATTGTCATTTTCCTCTCGAGTTCTCTTCTTACCCATTCTTCAAATTCAATTTTTCTTTTCTGTACTGATTAACTGTGAATTCACTCTCGTGAAGGAAAAACACGCGTTATTTTATATATATATCATGTGCTTGCGGACACTTATGGGGCGCTGCGTGAAATATGACGCCATGTTGATTTTTAAATACTACTGGTGGTGAATAGTGAAACAAGCGACGAAAGTGAGGAAAATTCAAAGGATATTTAATTACGTTTTGTTTGGGTGATGCGATGAGAATTTATTATCATTGCATTATTTGTAGGAAAATAACATCATAGTGAAAATCGCACAACCTCATAAATTTATATATATTGCATATATTATATTGTATGCAGGTAAATAATAACTAGAGAAGTAGAAAGAAAATGTTATTGAATATTGAAAATTGATTCATGATAATTATATTCAATATGGAATGTGGAATGGCCAGTATGGACTCTTGGAGCATCTAAAAATAAGAAATAATTCATTTACATTAGTATCTTTCAACTTAGTCGTGATATTGATAATATCAAATTCTTTTTTTTACGTACTCTGGCATAGGGCATATACGACCACCAATATCGAACGAGTTAATATAAATGAGATCCTCATCACTCAGGGTAAAGTCAAAGACTTGAGCATTCTCTGATATACGTGTTTTTGTAACAGACTTTGGTATGACAACGTGTCCGCGGTCAAGCTGTTGTAAAGATAACAAATCATTGAAATAATTATCTATGACTTCGCTGTTTAATGACTCATTGGAAAAAGAATGAACGTTGCATAAGAAATAACAATGGATAACAATAGGAATAAAACATACAGAAACGAGTGTGACAAATTACCACTTTTGAAGATAACTATACTGTACCTGGTAACGAATTAAGAGTTGCGCTGGTGTCTTGTTGTATTTTTTACTGATTTCAAGCAATTTTTTATCTTCAAGCAATACGGGATCTTCGGGTTTCGCCCAAGGCCTGTCAGGGGAGCCCAATGGACTGTAAGCACTCACGACGATTCCTTTTTCTTTGCAAAATTGACTCAATTGTTGTTGCGTCAAATACGGATGACATTCAATCTATAGATATAAACAAAATTGAATTAGGGAATTGAGAAAAAATATTGTAATTGTGTTATTGTTTGAACAGTTTTTTTTTCTTTTTTCTTTTTCACCTGATTGGTCATTGGTTTAACTTTGCAACTTTTCAGTATTCTCTCAATTTGTTCAGAATTGAAGTTGCTGATTCCAATATTCTTCGTCAATCCCTTTTCATAAACGCCTTCCATTCCTTTCCACGTATCAACATAATCAATGTCAGTTAATTTCGGTGTACCATCAGAATTAATTGGAAATAATACGTCACCATCCTCAAATGCAAATGGCCAATGGATAAGATATAGATCCAAATAAGTAATGCCAAGATTGGTTAGTGTCTGTTTAATAGCATATTCGACGCTCTCGAGTTCATGAAAAGAGCACCATAATTTGCTCGTGATGAATAAATCTTCGCGTTTGACGACACCTTCATCGAATTTTGCTTTTAATGCAACTCCAATTTCTTTTTCATTGCCATAAACGTGGGCGCAATCAATGTGACGATATCCAATTTCAATAGCGTATTTAACTGCATCAGTGACTTCACCTGGTCTTGACTAATTCGGAAAATAAATTAATGAATAATTAAATGATTCATATCCCGTATGAGAGACGTGAGTGTACAATTAATTTTTCCGTAATTCAAGACTGCGAGTTGCGTCGATGCAAAAATCCATTACATTTATCGGTTAAGACATTGGATATTGAGAACAAGTGTGAATAGTTAAACGGGTGTATTTGATTCGGTATCTATGACAACAAATAAACCATATTTAAGGTGTGAAAAAATAAAAAAAAAAAAAAAAGAAACGAAGCGAAGCGAATGTACATACATTCACCATATAAACAATATTGCATAATGAGTGGAAATTTTTTCGATTTATTTTTCTTCAGTGACAATTGAGAGTGTTCGTTAGAAAAAAATTTATACCTTCCATGTGCCTAGACCAAAACTAGGAATTTCATTGCCGTTGTAGAACTTGATTTTCGGTACGCTGAATTCCATAATGTGAATATTTTTGGTTCAAATAAATACAATGATACTGAAGCGAAGTGACACGTTCAGCTGTTCGTTGTCGAATGAAGTGAATGAAGCCGGCTCAGCTCCCTCGTTTGAAGATATAATGGTTTGAGACGACACAACGTTGGCACTTCCCCACTCGTATATAATATATAACAACGTAGACGAGAGTTAAAATTGCACCGGCCGCCAAAGAATGAAAAGAATCAAAGTGAGATGGTGAACTTCATGTGGTTCTATAATGTTTTCGATTTAATGTTCATATGTGAGTTTGCATGTGTATATGATTTTCTATGTATATACTTGAGAATGATACCAGTACATTTCCACCCAACTTAATTTCCTCAACAGAGATTTAGTGGAAGATTTTTGCGACCGTTAACTCACCTCATAATGGACGCAAACAATTCAACTTGAACTGGGTAGCAGAAGGGGGAAAATAAATTTAACTGACACGTTATTATATGTTCTCATGGCCCCATGTAGACGATTAAATATTTATCACCATAATTTTTATAGTACGTTATACATCACAATATGTGTTATCTAGGCAATAATATGACCAAGCGAAATGTACGTATATAGTTTCGGAAGATTATTAAGATAATAAATACTTTCTTCCCATTCAAAATGGAATGTTAAATGGGTAGAATCGACTTGATGCACGACTGAAAAAATAAAAAACATCCTAGACGTTAGTTATAAAACTAGTAAAATCAAAGATTGAACCAGTTATGAGTGGTTATATTGGTATATGTAAGCTGATTATTCAATTTGAATTAATATACAGAAAAATAGCATCAAAGAGGGGATATATATTTATGGAGACTTACTCAGCCACTGCAACAAATCTGCCGTTCACATTGAGACTGTCGATGTATGAAATATCCTCAGACGTTAATTGGAAGTCAAAAACATTAAAGTTCTCCAGAAGACGTGATGGAGTCACGGTTTTCGGTATTACAACATGTCCACGATCGATCTTTGGGAATAGTTCGCGATTTTGCTCAATATGTAAACTATTATGATTGAGTTTGTTTGATAAGACTCACTTGGTAGCGAATTACAACTTGAGCAGTTGACTTGCCGTATTTATCAGCAATTTTGACTAATTTGACATCATCTAAAAGTACAGGATCCTCAGGTTTTAGCCAGGGTCTATCGGGTGAAGCCAGTGGACTGTACGCAGTGACGGTGATGCCACGAGCTTTGCAAAAGTCTGATAGTTTTTTTTGATTCAGATATGGGTGACATTCAATCTAGTGATAATTCATTTTGTACATATAAATAATACATAGTTCTATGCTATGAAAATTCATCGAATAACTGTGAAAGAAAAACTAACTTGATTGACAACAGGCTTGATCTTGGCGTGTTCCAACAATCTTGTTATTTGTTCAGAATTGAAATTACTTATTCCAATGTTCCTAGCCAAACCCATTTCATACAATTTTTCCATTCCTCTCCAGGTTTCCAAATAATCAGTATTAGTCATCATTGTTGTACCATCAGAATTTTTTGGGAACAATTCATCACCGCTTTTTGATGCCATTGGCCAATGTATCAGATAGAGATCAAGATAATCGAGTCCCAAGTTCTCTAAACTTTTTTTCATCGCAGGTAAAACGGATTTCATTTCGTGATAGGTATTCCATAATTTGCTGGTGATAAAAAGATTGTCTCTGTTCACCGCGCCTTCATCAATTTTTGATTTCAATGCTGCCCCAACTTCATTCTCATTTTCATATACCAGAGCACAATCGAAATGACGGTAGCCAATGTCGATAGCTCCTTTTACAGCGCGAAATACATCACCAGATTGTGCCTAAAAGTTCATCTTTCTGTCATTCCATATATATATATATATATATGTGCGTGTGTTATGTATAAAGACAAGTTGTTATTCATTGTATTTACCCGCCAAGTGCCCAACCCAAGAATTGGAATTTCATTTCCATTAGATAGTTTGACCGTCGGTGCCAGAGACATTTTATATACTGATACGTTATTCAGAGTTCAATATGTGAGATTAATTTGTTATCAAACAGAGATATAATGATGAGTAGCACAGATAGTGAATATCATGTGTCATAGGTCTCGTATGAACCACAATGTGAAAAAAATTAAATGTTAAAAAAATCACAAACAAACACACACACACACACACACACACACACACACACACACACACACACGCATATATATATATATATATATATATTTAATCCTACATCATGCTCCATCTGATGACAAAACATAAGAAATTCCGATAAATTTTTCAGCGTGGCCATTTTGCTTTTCATTTCATAATTCTATTTGTTTCAATATTCTTCATCACATCTTGATTGTGAATTCACCAAAGACAAAAAGAGGAATTGTTGCTGTTTTATAACCTAAAGCTACTTCAACAATACATCTTTAACTCGAAGGGTGCTAAATCCTTGAGTAAATCAATTCTCGCCATTTTGTATGATGTATTATACATGCTTCAGTATCGTAAGATTTTAATTAATTTTTTTTTTCTTTTTCTCTTTTATGGCCAACTGATAAGGTATCATTAACGATATATACATGATATGGTGGAATTTTCATAGAGAATATGACAAATTCAAGTGTCTATGGGTATTACAATGTTCTCGGATGCAGCAGAACTTCAACGCATGATGAGCTCAAGAGAGCTTACAAAAAAATGGCATTGATTTATCATCCAGATAAAAATGTTCACAATGGAATAGATTACGATAAATTTTTGCAAGTTGAGGAAGCTTGGCGTGTTTTATGTAATACTGATACGAAGAAAAAATACGATGCGGAATGTCGACAGGTAGAATTGGAATCAGAAAACTTATTAATCCATGATAGAATTAGTTTCAAAGTGATGACTTCTGATGGAAATCAAATGCTGCGTTATCCATGTCGATGTGGGAGTAATTATTTCGTCAATAAAGATGATTTACAGGAATTTGATGAAATTCATATTCCGTGTCAGGAATGTACATTTCTGTTAGTGATAGAAAAATAAATTTTGCTCCATATATAATTTTTGATAAAAATAAAATGAGTGAGTTCATATAGTAAAATTGAATTCAGAAAATGTGAGTGCGACAAATTGCAAAATGCAGCAACATTTTCTATTTCTTATAAAAAATGATACAACAGATAACACATTATAGTAATATAAACTATTGAGCAATATACAAATAAAACGCGATCATTGGTACAACCATGGCCCGATAATAAGAGTTGTTCCATTGAATCATTGATCCATGTTTTTGGTGTCCATCTTTTTTTCTACAAACTATCAAATATCGGTAAAAACGCAGTTACGAGAAACCAACAGAAGATGAGAAAATTTATACATAATACATTTGAGTATTCGAAAAAAATTATCAATTTTATATTCTTTTAACGAATGTGTGTATGTGTGTAAATTGCACATTGAAGGATAAATAGCTGGCAGCTCTCAATCATCGGGCCGCGGCATTATGGAAATGTTAATTTGCCCTTTTTTTTTTTAATTTCGGATTATTTTTTCCTGAATGAACACAAGGTAATCGATTATTTGACATCGATCGCAAATTGCGGATTCAGTTCACTTCGTTATCCTTACATCTATATGGGAGAAGGGGGATTTTAATTGCGCGCTGTCGGAGACACACATAATCTCTGTCAATCACACATTTCAACAATTATTTCCACATGAAATCCATTCCAGAGCACAATTTTCCATCCATACCCCTTATTATACTTGTGATAATTTTCATTTTGGATTGTCAGATATTGACAAATTTGTCTTGTATAAACATTATACACTAACGAATTGTAAAAATGATAATATTATATACTAGATTTCTTCACCACAATGATTTTGCGTATGAGGTATTCACATTATCCCTTCTTTCTCTTTGATTCAATGTTAACTTTATTCTTGCATGAGAAGAATATATCAACGCATCTCATATCGCTCTACTCATTATGAGAAATTCGCCGATTTAAATTTAAACACTAAGAAAGTTGTTTATCGAATCATTATTATTATCGCAATACCGTCGCACATGGAGGAGCTATAAAAATACAGCTATTACGTATGTATTTTTCGTTTGGATATCTTTCCTTCACCGATCATGCAATCTGTTCTACAGGGTTCTATGGTAATTTCTGAACGATTAGAAAAAGAAAAAAATAATAATAACATTTATTTATATTTAATTTAGTATGGTAAGATTGTTTTCTTCCATTTTTTTATATCTTCTTCGTTGTTGTGAAATTTTCATTTTTCACTCTAACGCGCGAGACAAATCAAGAAAAAGACTTTGTTGTTAGCGTTCAACATATTATTTTTTGATATTATTAATGAATACGAATATTTCAAGAAAGAAGACAAAAACCAATATTACTTTCTGAATTACATCTTAGATTGAATGCCAAAATGTAAAATCCGTCAATGTCTCAAAAACAGAAATGTAAATAGTCACGACAGATTGTTTTTGCTTTTAGTATCTCTCCTCTCCCACGATTGAATGAACATTTCAAATCAGAGACGATTAATATTATGAATGAATTATTTGCGATGCTAATCGAGCTCCATTACCATACGAAGTGCAGATATTCTACCTGATCTGCATTGTTTCGATATTATGCTCTCCACATCACGCGAGTCTTTCGTTATCATTTTTTTTTTCTTCTCCCATTTTCAACATCTCTTCCAAGTCTTTGTTCATTCTTGCATGCTCGAAGCCCAAGTGTGATATTAATGCATGTATATATATATGTTTATATCATTCACATAGTCACTTTTTCGTAATAAGTTCTGTAATTGATTAATTTCTTCTGTTTATAACTCTTCTAGAAAATTTTTCATGTGCAGTCTTATCACAATCAGACAATATATAACAATACATGAAACATTTCACGGTAGATTGTATTTTATACGCTACCTACCTGTATGTACAGAATATCGTTAAAAAAAATTTGTTTTCTCCATTCACTCATTTTTTCTTTAATTAAAATTTCTTTTTTCTACTTATTCTCGTATACGCAAAATTGAAAACTGAGACGAGCCGAGGCACGGGATGGCTGTGACGAACATATGACAATGAAAAAGAGTAAGAGAATGAGAAAGAAAAAAGAGGAAGGAATTTTTTCACTACTTCACTTCGACATCGAAGTCAAGAACAAGAAGTTTCGTTTCTTCCGTACCATTACGACTGCCAACTGCACAAACAAGTTTTGTATCACTTGCACGAATCCGCCAAACCACACCGCCACTTCCACCACTCTCCAGTGCAACGAGATTCCTTATGAAATCACCTGTCAATAGAAAAAAAAAACATAATGAATAAAAGTAATGAAAGATATTTACAAAATTTTGAACATAAAATGGGTATAAATAATTCGAAAAAAGAGTTCATACCAGTTTTGACATCCCACAATTTCACAGTACCGTCATCTGAAGACGTTATGACAAAGTGGCTATTGAATTGTAGGCAAGTAACAGCTGATTGATGTTTGTTTGGTCCAGACAATGTTTGTAAACAATGACCACTGACAATATCCCATACTTTTACAGTTGAGTCCGCATTACCAGATACCAATATATTGTTACGTAATTCCATACCTGACGTTAATGATTGATGCCCCATTAATGTATGACGACAGGCACCAGTCTCAACCTCCCATACACGTATACTAGTGTCAAGTGAACCACTTACAACATGAATTCCATCAAACTGTTAGAATTGAAAATACAATAATGAATGAATTTTAATATTTTGCACAGACGTAGAGACCCAATAATCGTGATTATGTGTTCATTTCCACTTATTCTTACTTGAAGTGAATATACTCGATTCGTGTGTCCCTGAAGTGTATGTAGACATTCTTCACGTTCAGGGTTCCATACTTTGACCATATAGTCATATGCACCACTAACAACTAATTTACCATCATATTGCACACATCTAACAGCGGCCAAATGCCCCACAAGAACGTGTAAACATTCGCCAGTGTCAACTTGCCACACCCTAAGTGTTGCGTCCCTACTTCCACTCACAACTTTATTACCATGTAGATGCATACATCGTACGGTTGATGTGTGACCGTATAATGTATGGATGCACTGTCCCGTATCGGCATTCCAAACTTTCAGTGTACGATCTGTGCTACCACTTATTACTGTTGTACCAGACATTTGGGACGACCAAACACCACCAGTGTGACCCACTAAGGTCCGCAAACACTGAAAAGAAAAAAAAGATCCAAAAACATCATTGTTGAGGTTAATTGAATCGTTATAAATCGTTATTGTCAAACTATCAATGTATCAAAGCTGAGTCACATCGAAATATCCAATCACATATGTATATATTTATCCGCAATTGCATCCAATATTTATCATTTTCAGTGTTTGTATTTTTGGAAAGTGGTGAAGAATAACATAATCAAGCGTCATCGTTGCGAAGACATTGAATCGAAGACGAAAATTAATAATTACCTTTCCAGTTACGGCCGACCATACTTTCAATGTATTGTCATCAGAACCACTGACAATACGATTACCGGAAAACTGAAGACAAGTGATAACATGATCATCATGACCCTTAAGGACTTTTGGTGGTCGTATTGGTTTTGTTCGCCAGTTCATTTTGATATTATATTGACGCATATATGCTTGTTTCCACGGTGAACTGCAGCAACCAGTAGCACGATTACTCTTACGCTTCGTTAATGGAATATCTTTTATGTCATCGATCCCAGCCGATTTGCATTTCTCTTTCCACAGAAGATTATCATCGGCAAGGAAGCGCCAATTGCGACATGTTTGCGCAGCTCTTAAAAGATCACGTGGCTCCAAAAAAGCTAGTACCGATAGTGCAAGCTCTTTTGGCAAAAGAGAAATAAAGTCTCTTTGAAATTGAGGCTCAATAACTTGCATCATGTGCCGCACTTGTGTTGGCTCGCAACGCTCAATCAATTCGTCAATAGCCAACATGCGTTCAGCGTTTGACCATTTCTATATAAACATTTTTAAAAATAGTTAATAATATTATTTATGCGAATAGAAAGTGTATGCAAATTACCAGGTGGATTACTTGGCTACCAAAAGAACTCACTTGAAATTGTAAGAGCCAACTACTCATCTCCGGTGGTGGATTCGCTCTCGTAGGGATTACAAATCGTACGTGTTTTGCTTTGTCATCAATTTTCTTCGAAACCCTGAAGAAACAAAATGTTTATTATTTGAAAAAAAAAACACAAATAAAAATACACCAAACAGAAATAGAATTATGAAATCTTTCCGTCAATCAAAAAATTTGAATATATCATAACACTCACATCGATTGGATGGCCTTATCCTCTGGGTTGAGCTTTTTGCATGGTAAACTAATGAATTGCGTTTCACTTTTGCGCTTTCTCAAAGGTTGAAATGGTGAAGAATTCATGCATGAATTTTCACCGATTGGCGACGTACAGGCAATTTCATCAGATGGTAGTAAATTTCTGAACATAACATCAGGACTTTGTGGATTGTCGACGGGATACTCAATATTATTTGTTGATTGATCATCAGCTAACTCTTCTTCACACTCATCATCACAATACAATTCATTATCACTGACCTGCAGTTTTCACGATACATATTAATTCTTAGTGTGTGATTCAAAATTGGGTTTCATTCATTCTTCTATCCACCAACACCATTAATTATAATGCGATTCAATTTGATATCGAAAAATTACCTCACTTTCTTCCTCGCTACTGCCTTCCGCGACTTCCTCGACATCATTAACGAGCTCCTCTTGTTCGATTTTGGGTGAAATACGCGCAATAACTTCATGACTTGGACCCGCAATTCCCTCAACAGGACTAGGACTACTACCACTTGATTTTTCACCCTCTATTCCAGTAGTAGATGTCAGTGAGGTAGATGATGAAGAAGCAGACAATGAAGATGAAGCAGAAGATGTTGGGGGTTGGGACATTACTAAGATGGAAACGGACCTAATTTGGTCTTTCTGCAGGAAAAAAATTATTCATTCATCTCGATTCA
The DNA here is from genome assembly GCA_030523085.1 of Meteorus colon. Classification (NCBI taxonomy): domain Eukaryota; kingdom Metazoa; phylum Arthropoda; class Insecta; order Hymenoptera; family Braconidae; genus Meteorus; species Meteorus colon. The sequence goes on from JAPYZH010000448.1 coordinate 39,670, forward strand.
CACAACCATTAAATATTGCTCATCACCAGATCAAAATACGAATATATGTATATATCCATCATAATTTCCTAACATAACCTCACAATTAAATTTTGAAAATAATAGATATTTCAGAATATATTATTTCGGGAAGAACTTGAAATCTATGACCTTTATACGTTATACTCTCTAACATATCTAAACAAAAACTGCAGAAATCAATATTAATATGGTTCAAATTTTGTATTCTCACTCAAAAAGCGATGAAAATGTTCCACTTTCGTATCGAGATTTTATTGCCACGATATTGACGAATTTCACTTCTAAACGATGTTGATGCCTTTAATACCCGCCGTCTCACCGGTGTTGTAAAATTGAATTCAATTGTGCATGGCATGAATTTATTTCTCGTCACTGGAGATATGATCACGAGCTGAGGTTAAAGCGTGTCACAGAATGGTGTGAATATGTGGAGGAAAAAAGTAATCTCTTTTTTTTTTCCAAAAAGAAAGAGATAAATAGAAATGAAGACGGACAGGTGCAGGATTATGCCCGTAAGAGGGAGAGAGATCGCTCGATGAACTTGGGGCAATGTTACAAAATGAAAAACATAGTGATTGTAGATATAAAGTTAATTGGAAATTGGAATGAGGATGAAAGTTTTTAGATAGAAACACGAGATTGAGCACATTATTATTTCGAATGACGGCAAGAATTTGGGTATATAGAGCGGTATATATATATATTCATTTCTACGATATTCTTGTCTCTTTTCTCCCGTGGCATGAATCTATATTGCAGTTATGCTGCACGCGCATACGGGTATATCATCCGATAAATCGGATTGCAATTTCCTCTTTCTTTCCATTTAATTTTCTGCCTTGATTTTTCGATTCATTAAATATTGCACAGATTCCACTCATGTGCCGTGTATACGACACAAAATGCGTAGGATTGAATCCATTACTAAAGAGGGTGGAGATAATGAGGACTATCTCTGAGCTATGGGAGGTGTCTCCAAGATGGAGTGGGATTAAGATGGCGCTAGTACACTAAAAATCTAGAATTTGAAGCGGAGCGCCAATGATTGTTGGAGCGGCAACACATTATTTTTTCATATATCATAATAAGGTTTCAGATCGAATTCTCATTATATATATGTCTGTCGTCATTATGGTCACTTGCTGAACTACTATTTGACGCATTTTTATTGGAAACATTTTCATCTGTAACCTAATTAAAGTTTATAAAAAAAAAGGTAAATAAAAAGATACAGAGGGTATAAGTAAGAAGAAACTTATACCTACCATACCCATCACAAACGAAATACTTTGTTTTCAAAATCTTCTGAATCCATGAAGTGAGCTAAGACTGCACGAATAAATACATTTGCATCGTCAAATCAAATCTGATGCCATGGCGTCGTTTTACATACTTAGAATTAGTATGTCGTCACATACTAAGAACCAATAGCACCGCGAGCCGTCGTTTCATTATGTGGTACAAAATGTTGATATTGGCATATCTGTAGCCATCGTGAAAAACGCGCTAAATCAGATTGTTATATGAATATTCAAATCTTAATCAGGCATACTACAAAATACAATTATGAAATCATTTATTGTTTATTCTTTTACCCCAGCAGCCTTCACAGTCGTAATTTTATAATAAATTGTGAAAATATTATTGCCAATGGATCATTGAATGTACAAATGAACAAGATCGAAATTAATGATATTCAATTTTTTTCGTAATCTTTCTTCTTTTTGAATAAAGTCAAACCACCTTGAAATATTGACACATTCAGCCTTTTCTTGGTGTGTCAATCCATTCTGCAATTGAATCGAGAAAAAAAAACTTAATAATAATAGACATGAGATTATATCGATTCAATAATACACCTTTATGGATTCATAATTGGCATTTTCCATTTCACAAAATGGATGATATTACCATAATTGAATGTAAGGCATAATACAACACCACGTCTGCTATTGTTTTACTTGTCCCAGTAATATAGCTATTGTCTTTCAATGCTATATTCAATTCCTATAAATAATTCACACAGGAAAATGATGAATTATATTAATTGCAGTGGCACACAAATACGGATTTCTCTCTATTCATTTCCTATATCCAATAATTATTATTGTCATTCAAACTTGTTCTCACCTTGAATATTCGTTTTGCGTTCATCGGATTGTCGGCATAATTAACATTGAGAACAGCATACTCTAACCATTGTTGAGTGAGTGCTTGGGTCATCCTGTCGTGACCAAGCATATCGTGATGCTGTGATCTTTTCGTTAATTCATATACAATTGTCCTGAATCCTTCTACCGTTTGATTTTTTATTAAATCATCTGATGCTACCATCTGAAATTCATTAATTTCAATCACATACAATAATGATTTAATGTTGCTTGATATATTTCCACATCATTATAAATTTATTTTTACTTACATTATTAGGTGATATATGCAATTTTTTTGCTGCAACGCCTAAATAATCACTTACTTTTTGAATACATTCAATACTGCACAATACCATTTTCATATATTTTTATTCGTGTTATTATTTTGTTTATGTGGAATCGAAATAAAAGAGCACGAAATACGATGGAAAATTGGATATTTTTGAGGTTATATTTCGTATAGGACGCACGATCGTGTATATATATAATATATGAAATAAATATCGACAGCAGTGAAGCCGCTACACTGATCGACGGTGGCAGCACAGTTCTCATTTATGTATGAATTGTCGAACTTACATAGATGAAAATACTAAGTATTAATTATAGTTTACTATTGACATTAAAATTGCTGCAAGATTGATATTCAATTACAATTTATTCATACAGATATTTTATTTTTGTGTATACTTATAAGTACTGAGTGTATATGTGTAAAATATGTTGGATAAAACGGGTTCAACAATGTTCTCGGAAAATCGGCAATAAAAATAAAAAAACGAGAATACATCACCGATTATTACACAGTTACACGATTTGCTCCAATTGAACAATATATACTTACAAAAATAAAAAATGATATCAAGTCCGCATGCAGAAAACTTTTGTTTGTATAGCAGTGTGATGAATTATTGGAAACATAAATATCCTATTGATCGTGATTTTATTACTTGGCATTTAATAGTAATTTGATTGCTCTATTATGCTGTCTGTGTGTGGAATATTATCAAAACTTGATCCTCTTCCTACGTTTAATTCAGCTTAAATACGTTGAAATTCATTATCGGAAGTTTTTACAATTGTAACGCGTGGACGCACACAAATCGAAGTATGGAAACAAACAAAATATATTATGTCATCTGTGATAGGATGGGAATTTTTTCATAAGTAACACGTGAATTTGCACATCATATAAATATATATGCATGGATGTGATAATGAATTTTCACTCATGAACATACCGCCCTCTCGTGATTGTGAATTAATCCTCTTTCTCATAAATATTGACACAAAATGATCATATGTAAACGATAAACATGATTGACATTTATTATAGTGATTTGATGTACGTCATGCAACGTAATTTTCGGATAATCATGGAACGTACAATGTTTTTGGAAAACTAGTATGCTATCTCTTGTGCCCCAAGATCATTGTATGGTCCGGTTGTGAATAATATTTTGTTCCAAAAAGTACAGGTACTAATTTTCATATTGAAGAATACTAAAGGAAAAACTAAGGAAAGTGATTTGGAATAAACTGCTGAAATTATTTTCAATACAATCTTTTTTCATAAGAAAATAGACTGTGTACGTTCCCCTCCTGCTGTGCTGATGGTGTTCTACGTTCAAATTTAAGCTCACCGCTGTACATTAATGATCTCAATGATGAGACTGATCGCGCACCAATATCTTGACAACCATGTTTGATTCCACATTGTAAATATGGTAAGAATTTTAATACACTTCCTTTATCAACTATTGATCCACTTACACCTTGTGCAACTTTAAATTTGTCCATTTCATTGTGGAAATAACGATCCATTGCTGAGCCTTTAGCGTCTTTTTTATTCATTGCCTCGAGTGAACCCATACCACGATATTTTTTCAAACGCACACCATCGCTGAAGAAATATTCACCTGGGGCTTCGGAAGTACCGGCTAACAGCGAACCCATCATCACGGCACTTGCACCAAGACTCAATGCTTTGATGATGTGTCCAATTGATTGTATACCACCGTCAGCAATGACTGGAATACCAAATTTTCGTGCATACTCGGCCACTTTGTATACCGCAGTTGCTTGTGGTCGTCCAACAGCCATTACTTCTTGGGTTATGCAAATGGAGCCCGAACCCATTCCAACACGCAAACCGTCAGCACCAGCATCAATTAAATTTTTGGCTTGCATTGTTGTTACGACATTTCCTGCAATTACTTGCAATTGCGGATATTCAGATTTGATATATTTGATCATTTCAATTTGATATATCGAATTGCCTTGCGATGAATCAAGGACAACAACATCAACTCCGGCACTCGCCAATAATTGTAGCCGTTCTCTATCTGTTGCTCGTGTACCAATTGCTGCACCAACAAGCAATTGTTTGTTCTCATCTTTACTTGCATTTGGATAGCTACGATTCTTTTTCAAATCTGTACGCGCCATCAATGATACTAGCTCACCTTTATCATTAACTATTGGCAATTTCCCTTTTTTCGACTTTTCAAGTATACAATTAGCTTCTTGCAATGTTACACCTGATTTTGCAGTCACTAAATTTTCCAGTTTTGTCATAATAATTTCTAATTTCAAATTTTGCTGTGCCAATGAATCTTCAAGAAAATCAATATCCCTTGATGTGACAATGCCAACTAATTTACCGCCAATTTTACCGTTTTCTGTTATTGGTACCCCGCAAAAACCGTGTTCGGCCTTAACATTTATTACGTTTCTGACAGTGTGATTGGGTGATAATACAACTGGGTCGCGAATAAAACCATGTTTGTATTTTTTTACCTGCACAATGAAATTGAATTGTATTCACATATAAAAATCTATGATTAAAATTGTGTTTAAATATACAATGGATACTAAATTTGATTTGTATATAAATTAATAGCTTACTTTGTGGACTTCGCATGCTTGATATTCAGGTGTACAATTATGATGAATTATCCCAATACCACCAGAAAGTGCCATGGCAATAGCCATGTCTGATTCAGTGACAGTGTCCATCGGTGATGATACTAATGGTGCTTTTAATACTATTTTACGTGTCAATGGTGATACAAGCTCAACTTCATCAGCTACAAAGTCAATATAACCCGGTAAAATAATGAAATCATTGTATGTTAATCCTTCACCAGATGTAAATAATTGTTCGGCCGATAAACCATCTTCTGGCAATGGAATATCTCCTGGTATGCATCCACCAATAACATAGTCTGCCATTCTTCTAGCGATACGCTCACTCATATGAATTTCTGTTGAATGAAATTGCAAGATTTCATTTAATTCGATTTGACAAAATGGCATTCACTTTTTTTCAAGTGTAAAATTTATACTATTATACTATATTTAATGTGTGTGACACGGTTAACACGTGGTCGTAATAGCTCAATAAACCAAACTAATACTCACGAATCGGCCAAGGCGAAATGACCGAATGAAATGTGTGCGTGATGGTTATATAGTCGATTGGTGAGTTCCCATTTGCGACACAAGAGCGCACTTTATTTGCTCACCTCACGTTTTGTGGTGGAAAAGAAAAGAAGAAAAAATAATATGGCTCGCTTGATTTGTCTTGAAAACTCTTAAATTATGTATAGTATAGTTCTACCAGTATCTTTGACAACTTTCACCATTTCGATCCAATCTATTGTATATGTTTATTATGTTTTTGGGGCTTTTCATTCGTTCATTTATTTCACTCCACGATTTGGAGAAAATATTAGTGAATGTATTTGATGGAAATTTAGTGTTTTTTTGTTCGTTGTGTTGGAATGATTTTCCTGACCTACACAGGCTACACATCTTTTTCTTGCAGTTGGTTAACATTCAAGTTCAAAGTTTGATTGAAAAAAAAAGAAAAAAAGAAAGAAACCTAATCGTAGAGAATTTATTCATGAGATATTGTACAATTTACCGGCTCATCAAGTGTAAAAATATATGAAGTAAGGTAGTAGTATATAAATACAAGTTGTGTGACCATCCTATCAATATTTATGTAAAATATCAAGTAGAGTTAACAATTTCTATAATATTTCAGTGACTGATACGCGCCTGTGCTCTTACATGACTTATTCGATTGATCGATATCGATTCAAAGAAGCAGGAGTGAATTATCTCAAACTAGCGTTCTCAACATTTCACCCAATGTATCGACGGCGTTATTGTCCCTAAGGATCAGCCGGTAATGAAGATTTCATTTAATCGATCCATCTACAAGTGCACACAGAATGCACAGAAACATATCGACTTTGATATGATTTGCATATTCCGAGATAGATGAGTCGATAAGCTTGCCAAATTATGGGATAAACTCATCGCAGAATACTCAACACACACAGGTATTACAGATATACATAATTATGAATAGCAATAGTGACATTTATTAACCCAAAAAGAAAAAAATAATTACAATATATGGAATTGAATGAGCAGATCACAACATTCAATCATCGAAGGTCTTATCACAGCGTCATGTAGATATTATTTCTTTGATTCATTGATAATTATTATGATTATATTGTGTAATGATGAGAGAGGGAGAATGAAAGAAAGTCATTCTTTTATATGAAATCTTAAAATAAAATAAGGCATTGAATTCCGGGCACAAGTTCATCAATAACCCATTAGTCATCTCCGACACGATTGTTCTATGGCTCGTCAATAATCCAATAGATTTGATCTCAATCGGACTCGACAAAGAATAAGTGACGATGACCCTACAGCGCGTTATGTAAATATATATACATATATACACGCAAGGTGTTCAAGAATTATTGGGATTAACATTGATAGTAAATTGCGTATAGATTATTCAGAATTGACAAAAGTTCTTATCATATTATCCCACTGAATGAATTTGGAAATATTAGGTGACTGCTTGTTCGATGTTCACTGTGGTGCAGTTGACAGACTTGAATTAGTTCTCTGTCCAAAAAGAATTTCCTTGTAGGACTAATGCGTGACTATCAGTTATTTACAATGAGCATATATCAATGTGATGCAGGATTCAGAGACGAGATTTTAGTTCAATATATCGTTGAATATAATATTCCCAATTGAAATTGATACAAGTAGTAAAAAAGTTTACGAAACAAACTAAATTTTGGTTAGCTTTGTTGAAAAATTACACATCTAATTTGAATCCTATATACCTATGTATTCGCAACACATGATATGATCCTATATGCAGCTATATATGCACACTTATATAGAGGTATGCTTCAAAGGATCAATGATACATTCTCAATTTCACCTAAATCCCATGAATTTCAATGTGGAAAACAGCATATATATACTTTAGACTGTATATTGGTTGAATATTATCTATTTTTTAACATGCACAAAAATCACTGAAAGTCAATTCGTTTGAACGAAAAATTTCGTACGTACTGGATACATTACACTACGTGAATAACATAATCGGTTTTAAACAAATAGACTTTCCAATTTCATATTTCCCACAAAATCATCATTCATCTGCACTGTTACATGAATGTCTTTCTTTTTTTTGTATAAGATGAACGTAAAATAAACAACAAAATTTCGATTTTGAAGTTTCTCATCTGTTTATCATTCAACGAGTGAGCCCAAACTGAGTAATTGTGGTATCTATGTGTATCTACGCATTAAAACCAGTTGTGCAATTTATAGAGATAAGAGCAAGTGTAAGTCTCCAACTTCACGCCTATTCCTTTAAATAGCAGTCCAGGATTCTTATTCCGCTTTATGAAAAGACAGTTGTTGTTGTTATAATATCGTCGCATTCTTGCTTAATATATATTATCTCCTGTGTTGTTCCCTCTTTCTTTTTGTTTTGCTTATATTCGCACATTATTTCGACAACTGCATATTTTTGCAATATTGCGTCAAGAGTACATGATCAATCTTCAGACTAATACTGTGTATAGCACATGAATATCACCTCGCAACGTGGAAAAGTGAGAGGCAATCAGAAGACATTATGCATATAAAATTATATATTTGACACAACTCAGGAGAGAGAATCAAAAAAAAAAGTAGCTGATAGATTGAGTTGAGATTCACTATAGCAAATTTCCACTCCCTAACGTTGGTGTCCTTCTTTTGCCTGGTATCCTTCTCGTTATCTTCTTTTTCATTTTTTCATCGTCTCGTGTATGACATATATATATACAGAATTAAAGGGATGGAGAGCAGAGTGAGCATCTCTGGGTAAATGTGAAAGAGCGCAAGTCCCGAATCGATCGTCTATTGCCATGGTTACGTCTTCTCTCTCAGTACAGGCGCGGATATGAACACTATCATCTATCTCGCTTCCTCAGTCGTCCTTTCAAGTTCCATTTCTCTTTATCTTTCTCTTTCTCTCACACACCAGCTTATTCTCTCTCGATTCTCACAGCAAGTCCGCACGGGCGGAATTCACCCTCATCCCGAAAAGCCATCGGACGTTCGTTTGTGTGTGTAAGTGAGGTGGTGGTGATAACGTGTGCGTCTGGACCATCGTCGTCGACGTCGTCGTCGTCGTTGTCGTCGTCGTCGTCGAAAGTCGTCGTGGAACATTAGACATAAATAAAATTATTTATAATATTTAGCATACATTTCATTTGGGCAAATTACACTAAACAACACAACATTTGTATGCAGTATAAATGATTCATTATCCAGCAGGCTGAATAAAATAATAAACGGAAAAACCAGATATTCTCGTCTGAGAGTAATGCAAGGTTGTGTATGTACGCATCTGTGGATGGAGAATACGCGTCAAGAATAGTACAGGAACTGATTAAGTTACAGATAGATAAAAGTGAATAAACATTTCATTAAGAAAAAAAATCTAGGAAAAGAAAATTGCCTATGAAATTTTGAGTGGTGTACTTAGTTTTTTCCCTTGTCCTTTGAGAGGGCGAGGTTGAGAGTGGTGGGTGTGTGAATGTACTGTGAACAGAGAGGAAAAAGGAAGAAGTTGAAGGATAAAAAAAGGTGAAGAGTGAGACCGGAAGCCGAAACGGTAGAAGGGGGTAGGTGTAGAGGGTGAGCGAGAGGAAAATGCGGCGCACGGGCGCATCGTTCGCGGTGGAGGAGAGAGAGGGATATTGACATTTTTGGTTAAAGGGAGGCGCTCTACGGTGTGTGTCTCGAGCTCACTAGTTTCTCTATACTCTTAATCGTCATCGTCCTCAACAACGCAATTACCTTCTTATACCCAACGTTATAGATACCACAAATAAATATTACAATCATAATTTCCATTGGTATTATTTTTTTTTCTTCAATCACCACTCAGCATCCATGGCTACGCTTTGGATGAATTCGCGTGAAATCGGCGCGCAAACGAGCAAAAAAATGGCGATTGTATAAAGATTGTAAGTGAATATTACGAGGAGGTGGTGGTGGAGGTGGTGGTGGTGGTGGTGGTGGTGGTGGTGGTGGTGGTGGTCGTGTAGTGGTGGCGCTGGGAGAAAAAATAAAAAAAGCGGTGGAATAGTAAAGCAAACGGAGACAAGTCGGTGAGTGCTCTTTCTGTATACATATTCGTATGATCAATTCATAGTATTCGAGGGCTGAAAAATGTTACGTGTAATTGTGAATCTGAGAGATGTGGGAAGTTTTGCGTTGCTAGTGGTAGCCAATTACACCGAGAGCTGAAAAGGATATAAATAAAATAAATAATTTGGTTATAAATAATTTGAATAGATGCAAGATAGAATAATGATAAAAAAAAATAATGAAGATGATAGTGTTGATAGTAAATGAAGTAATTTTCGGAGGATCGTCCACCCCTGATTACATTGCTCCACCCTTATTGTCCCTCTTCCCTCCCAACTCTCCATCAACCCTCGTCTTTATCAGTGATTTTTCTCTCTCTCTCTCTCTCTCTCTCCCTTCTACACACCGTCTATCTTCTGCTTTTGCACTTAGTTCTCGCACCATTCGCATGATTTCATAATCTTATTTGCACTGTGTTATTGTGCATTGTCGCCGAACAATATCTATAATGGTTGGGATGTGGTCGTATATTCTTATAAGATTCTACACTGGGTGAGAATTTGGTGAAACTGTATTGTTGGCTGGAACTTTTTCGCAAATATCATATAATTTTCGATTAAAAGGAGATAAAATTTGACGAACAAAAGCGCAATGTAAAGTAATGAAATATAACAATTGTATAGATGAAACATTGATTGTAATAAGTTCCAGGATGGAGATATTGGATATTGTGTTGATGTTAAATAAGAACATTTTACTGGATGAAATTTTCGTTGGTAGGATAAAAAAAATGAATAATAGTGAGAAAGAATTGGCGATAGGGGGCGAGAGAGGAAGAGACAGAAAAAGGTCATGAAGTGAATGCGAGCATTGACACCTCCAACATATGCGGACGATGCGGTTCATTGTGTATTGAATAAATTACATATATATGCAGACGAATAACAATAAGGAATGTCTGAGAAAATTATTTATTCGTTCAAAATATTTCGGTGAATATATTAAGAATTTTTTCTCTCATCTTCTACATCAGCTTATTTGTTAGAAAGCTTCTAAATTCTACGTTGTGAATTCATGTATGCAGGGTGGGTTAGTTGACATCTATAGTCGAGCTTGACGAATGAAAAAGCAATTTCACTTTGTTCATAAAGCTACAGTGAGTGAACTCAACTATGAAACACATAATATGCATATATACATATAAATATATATGCATTTATTTTTTCGTCTTCATATGTATACACAAATGAACATTACGATGCATACATAAGCCATGTACAAACGTTTTTTCACACAATAATTTTTCATGTTACCTATGCTATATTTTGTATCTCATTTTTTCCTCCCTCTGATGGTACATATACTCGGTCTCACTTGCATTCGCGTTAGCTCTTGCTCCATCTCATCTTGGGCGTCGTCGCATTAGTGAATATGAAATGCATCTATGCATAAATATAATGTGAGGAACAAAGTAATGTTATATCAGTTTTTTATTTGTATTCAATATCATTGTAATACAGACAACAGGATAACCCAAATTTAAATGAATGATAGTACACACTGAATGGTATATTAAGTAATCCGAAATGATTTTAGTTTTTTTTCTCCACCATCGCATACAGCGTGAATTATTTTCGGTGTTTGTATATTTTGATTGTACAACATTCATAAAAGGATGATAACGAATCCATGTTGTTATATAATATTCTCATTACTAGTGAGTCAATATTATGTATGCACAATGTTTGGATATCAGTATTACTCATTTGATTGTGTGAAGTCAACAAACTGCCAACGCGATGCATCGCGCAACTGTCAGTGCAACGAATCGTTTGAAGACCGATTTAATTTTCGAACAAAAATATATTCATATATATTATACAGCTCATTAGTTAATGATCGGAATTCATTTCAATGTATGAATAATAATGCTGCGGCTATCGACATGAAGTGAAATAAACTAAAGCAATTCAATTTCAAATAAAGTGAAGAGAATATTTGGATCTTTCAGTTTTATCAGTGACTGCTCAAATGAAGGGGGGGGGGGGGGATGTCAGTGGAATGACTATGTAAAATATTCGTGTATGCAGCTATATGCAGTTGTATGCAGTTGTATGGCAGAAGAGAGAAGGCCGACAGGTGAATGCATTGGGTGCTGAAATCGATATAGCGTTTAGGGAGCTCGTTACACCTACGCGTATAGCCAGAGTGCACCTACTTCGCCCTATCCCGGTAATCGGAAGCCTGCAAGTCCCATGGAGAGACCGAGAATGTGAGAGAAGAGGGAAACATGGAAAAAAAAAGGAGAAAAAAAGGGGATGTATATGGAGGATTTTATTCCCTGCAATCTCTTCACTGTTCAACTCTCTACGCAGCTGTGTATACAAAGTCGATTTTTGAATGCGGCGTCGTATCCAAACCGGCAAAGTGATCTCTCTGGTATTGCGATATGGAAAGTTGCCATATGTTACATGTGTGTGCGTTTATATATATATATATATTTATGTGTATACATATGCGTGTCGAGCTTTTGGCCTGAGCTTTCGGCCTCGCCCGACACTATTACTATTGCACCCGCGCACAATCCTCGCAGTTGTACATCTCGTTGTCTCAGTCACAGACTCTTGTTTTATTCTCTTTCATCACTGCCTCCAGTATTACCTTTTACTATTCTCTATCACGTGTACGCCTCCTGTACAATTGTTTCCATAAATATATTCACTCTCACATTTATATCTATATACACATATATGCCCGCGCGTGCGTGCGTGCGTATGATTTTATCTCGTGGCGATTGTGTTGAATTTTCATGTCTCACCTATGTTATATTCTTTACTTATATATTGAGTAGGTAAAGTTATTCCGAAGTTAATCAATTGCTTTCTGAGGTTATAGAAATTCTTATTGAATATGTTATTTCACATCCTATTATGATTTATGAAAAGTTTGTGAATACTCCACGATTCATTGGATTAGTTCAAGATAATTGATGATTTGTGATTTTCCAACCTACTTGAAACATTCTCCTACCTCTCAGTCATTTTCTGAGACGTCGCACTGTCCAAGATTGAAATTCCCGTTGTGTAGAATCATGCTCTCATATTTCAATCGACATTTTAACTTTGTATTGAAAACGATTCTATCGGCCCACCAATTTCATCAAACTACCAACATTCAATGCATTTCAAATATGTTAAGTGACTCACATTGATGTTGGTCCATACATCAATGCCTCTGTGGGAAATCACAAGCCCTCCCCCAACACACACACACACACACACACGCACACACACACACACACACACACACACACACACACACACACACACACACACACACACACACACACACACACACACAACACACACACACAAAAGTTTGAAAGCAAGAAAAATCTCGAGAGCCAAAATTCATTTCCAATGTTTCATTTGTTTTCTAAAAATAATTTTCGAATATAGATAACAATTCGGTATCTATGAGTTACTCTATGTACAGTGCACAAAGTTTTCTGATTCTCTACTTGTACTTGTAAAAAAAGGTATACATTATGTCAAATACATACGAACCCTTGGCCATGACTAATAATAATAATAATAATAATAATAAGGGGCCGGGAGCGGCATAGCGGCGGTGTGTGACGTTGAGTGGTGGTAAAACAAGTTGGGTTGGAGTCAGTCACGACGCTCAATCCCCCACTATTACTATGATGTGTGAGAGGTAACTGTATCTATACTACTTACCCACTGTGCTCACATAACTACTGAACACACTTTCACGGTCTCTCCGTCATTGACCGTCGCCTCAGGCCTTGTACAAAGATGAAGACATGGGTTGACTATTCATGACTCGTTCCACTTTTCTCATACTATCCAGACTAACTAGAACAAGTCTATCGAATTTGAGATTTTTTAATAATCGGGAAATTCACTTATTAATTTTCAGGTATTACTCTGTATAATTGTGTTATTCACTTTTATGATTTTAAGTCGATCATATTTACCAGAAATAATATGATTTACAAATGTACGGTTTGGGAAAGGGGAGCATATTTAATGCAATTTTGCGGATAAATGGATAAAATATTGTCTTCAAAGTGTTATACTTGTTACATATTCAATAAGGAATTTTTAATTCTAACAAGACATACAAAATTAAATATTTATTCGATTAAACGCGGTGTGGTATTACAATATGTTAATTCCAAAATATATGTACATGATCTAATTTTGTGAATATGTGTTACAGCAATCATGCTACGTAGAAGCTGATGACATAGAGCCACCATCGTCCAGTATGATGATGTGACAATAACGATTAACTCCCATTTATATATACTTTTGATTGGGAACTATTAACCAATCATCGTGCTATTCAGTGCTTCCGCAAGTGAAAACAAAAAAATTCATTATAGCATTATTCGACATCAAAACAAGAAGAGAGAAAATCACGAATAACAATGATGTCAGAGAGGATAGAAGAATAAGAAACAATAAGAAATCCAACTATCCTACAAAGAAACAAAATTGATAGAGCCAAATAAAATTGTGTCAAATAGAAAAAAAGACCAAGCGAGAAATAAATAAATAAATAAATAAATAAATAAATAAATAAAATAAATAAATAAATAAATGAATGAAACTAAAAAACATTCGAGAGATGAGCGTCTGAATTAGATTACATATTCAAAAGGGATAGATTTACCCAGATATGAATGAGTTTGTAACTACATAAGGGTGGGCTAAAGAAACAAGAGGACCGAAATACGAAAGATTTTGAATTGATGAATCGTACATAACTACACTGAAGAGAATACAAACGAAATAATATGGGGAATAAATTGTCTGCGTGCAGTTGTGCGCCGTTATCGAAGCGTGGTTATCGTGATGAAGATTCCCCATGGCAAACTGGGGCAAAAACTGGATTGGGCGGTAGCGGCAGCCACAGGGGTGAATCTGCCCACTTGCTCAGGTGCGGAAGCGTAATAGAGAAGAAGAGGTGCGCATACCATTCCATTCAACCATTTCATTTGATCATTCTATCAACATGATAATCCCTTTCTGTCTCTTTTTTACTTTCTATGGAAAAATATATATTTTGCATATACAAAACATAAAAATAGTTTCGAAAAAATATACAAAAATTTGTGATCTGGGAAATTCCGACTTCACTGTAATTAAAAGATGCATAAATATCCAAGTATCTGTATAACTTTTCTCATTGAATAAGTTAATGGACTTGAATTAATCTAATCATTTATATTGAATCTGATGAAGTCTCTGATTCGGGAGAAATCATTTTGATTGGGTCAGAATTCAAAGACGTTCTATTACCCAGTCTGACGTGATTTAATTTAATCTGATTAAATTCAATTACATCGTCTTCGAATTCGGCATTGAACCCCATCATATCTAGTTACATCATGGATAGATATTTGAGATGTTAATTGGCATTGCAAGCGTTTTTCATATCGCTGGCAAGTGAATTGGACGAAATTCCATTCCTGCAAAAACAATAATTCCATCAAATTTAATGACATTTATTCAGTCAAATGTGTTTTTTTCTCCCCCAATACAAAGATATATTATTTGATTCCGAGTGTCTATATGTGCACTGCTATTGAAAATAATTTCTCCCAATGAACGTATGTATTTTAAAGAATTTCGATAAACAATTATTTCGTAATATAGTTCCACCATTCTTCCCTTAAAATCAGTCGAAAATGAAAAAAGAAATATTGAAAATATATTTTGTAAAGAGTTGTTGAGGTAAATACTGTTCTGGAACCTACATAATCATGTTCAAATACGTTTCTCCATTGACATTCCACTGATATCATTGGTGTTCAAGATGTCCTTTTTATATATGAGAGTTCTTCCTTTTGCCATTCATCCCTGATATTCTTTCTCGTCTTTCCCTGAGACATTATGAATATTTTTTTTTTTTTTTTTCAATTTTCCACTTCTCCACTCGATCATTGACACATTCACGAAAATACTCACTTTCACCACTCACTTCACTGAATCACAGTGACAATTCACTGTATGTATCATTATTACCATTCATCTTGCCCTAATATTAATGCTTTGCATGCATTGTTGATGGTAGAAATAATGAGTTAATAAATATATACCTATGTATACGTACACAATATTCGTAATTCAATTTTTTTCACTCTATTGTATATTATCATTTATTTAATTTGTTTCCTTCTCTATTTACTTATTCATTAATTGAATAAATTGATTCCTCTTGCATGATGTCTTAATTTCTACAATTCGTATGAATAGAGTTCATTCAATAATTCTTAATAATCTATGTATCCATAAGATCACTTCGATTGACATTGTTGCGAGTATTTCTAGACTGTGGGCCGAAGTCTTCCATGTGAGTGCCAGCGGATCGGGAATGAATAAATGGCAACAAGTCTCCGAAGATCTTGTTCCTGTTAATATTCGTTGTCTCCAAGATTCACCTGAATTTGTCTTCCATATCACCGCCTACAATAGCCAGGTTGACAAGATTCTAGATGTACGACTAGTGCAACCAGGTGAGTTCATTTTATTTGGTGAAAATTCCATATTTTCATGCTTACTCAGCGATTATATCAAAAGCAATTCTAGAATGGAAGTTCAAAAAAATTATTTATGTCGAGGTATTTTTTTTTCTTTGGAAAAATATTTTTTTCCTTCAAATGGAACTTTTCAGTGTATAATATCGAATGGTGTAGTATATTGGAGTGTGGTTGAGAACCATTCCGCAACGCAGTTTGTGGGGAGGTGCCCTAGTTTTGAACAATTATCCTCCATTTGAACTTCTTTGTATAAAAAAAATTGGTGAAAAAAAATGTTGAAAAGTTATTTGAATAAAAATATGATTTATTTGTATTGAATTATACAGGCACAAGAATCGGCCAAGCATCCGAATGCTTCATGTATTGGAGAGACACAATGACCAATGACACGTGGGGTTTAAATTTCACGTCACCCATTGACGCCAAACAGTTCAAAGAGTGTTGCGTAAGTATCATGATTGTTTATCTATATGCATAAATATACTCAACCATAGTTGATATAGACGCACATAAATTTGACATTTAGCTATAACTTGGGTCACGATGATTGACATTTTATCTTTGGCCTTTTTATCACTAGTCACCTTCAATGAAAACACCTAGAAAAGCGCCTTCATCATATTCGCTCAAGCTCGAACCACCTAACAAGCAAAAGGTCAAACCACGTATAAAACCGTTGTCAACGCCTGCCTCGCCCAGCAGATCTAAAGCCCCCCAGTGCACTTGCATGCCACCAGAACAGTTGGCAAGATTGCGTACACGTGATCAACGATTCCCAGCTGGTCCTTGCGGTGAGTTTGAGTAATTTCATTCAATTTATAGAATTTCTATTCTTTTGGTATTTCATATTTCCAGATCATATAAGTTGTCGTATAGTAAATAGGTATCTCTTGGTAACTAACATTGTAACATTATTCACAGCGGCATCAACGTTACCACGATCTATGAATCGTTCAGCTGATGTGGATATGACACCTGGACGCGATAAAATAACAACGGCCACGTCAAGTGCGTCTATTTACGATAATGTCAATAATACTGGTGATACACTAGGTAAAAGCTCAAAATCGAGTGATTCGTGCAAGCATAGTGTTAAGGATAAACAGAATGAAACTTGTCAGACAACGCCAAAAACAGCCAATGTTGCCATTAGCACAGCGACCGTTGGTTCACAGGTAATATAATCATTGAATTAGATTGGATTGTGTCGTTGTTTGTAGATGACAAATGTATTGGAAGAAGTCTCAGTGCTTGTTGAAAAGTAGGAGCCTTTTCGCACGCAACGACATACATTTTTTAGAAGTGAAATATGTATTCTCCTAATATCGGTTTTTTTTTAGATTGACAGTCCGGAAGATAAATCGTCAATATCGCCGAAGAAGGGGCTGAAACATCAAGACAGCGCAACGCAACAAAATGGTGGTAGTGAACGTGATCGTGAACCGCATAAATCCGAAGGCACACAAGCAGGTGGTACATTAGGAAGTAAATCATCACGAAAAGAACAATTACATCATACAAAATCAGCGGATTATACTGAACTCGAAATGCAAAATGGAAATTTCTACAATACCATGAATAATAATAATCACGGTCGTAAACTAAAGAGTAAAAGTACAGATGACATGAGAATTGAAAATGCACAAAATGGTGGCATAAATCTTGATCCAAATACATTGAAACGTATGTTGAAACCGATGCCAAGTATTGATAGTCCAGCAACATCGCCGGAAATGACACGCAAACGTCACAGCCACAACTACAGTTATCATTACCACCCAAATAATAACAATCAGAAATACATACAATCAGAAGCGGAAAATGAAAATTATGTTCATGCATCCAGAAGTCTGTACAACAATAGATATCAAGGATCAAGAAATGTTCACGATATGGGACGTCAGTATAGCGGAACTCAGGGTACATTCATTTTCATATTTAAACAAATATACAATATTTCAACTACATATTGTATATGTTTAGCAATTTTTTTGATGCAAATGATACATTTTTTTTTTTCTAGACATACAAAGAAAAATATTTATTCATCTTTAAATTGTTCGTCATACTTTTTCTTAGATTATAGATTTTGCATTTGCACGATTTTCAATGACAAACGCAGATGCATCGTGTCATTGCACGTTGTTATCCATCATTAAGAAGAGAGGAAATAGATATTATCTCTACAGGAAGCACCAAGTGACAAACCAATCTAGTCATTGATTAATTTCACGGCGTACGTTAGTCTTAAATTCATCCGTCCGTTAGATTTAGATAAATTCAAAAACGAGGGGATAGCTGATATGAATCATTTAGTTTAAACCTGTTGCACCAAATTATCTTGAAGTATTTTGCACGTGGCATATCTCTGCTCTGTCTTAGGCGGCAGAAGCAGGATGTACTTAGATTTGGAACGTAATCGGTGCACAGGTGACATTTCCCCACCGTCAGACAACGTTATGTTCGACAATCAGTGCTACGCAACCACACCAAGCTCGTCTAACGGTAATTCAGACATGGAGCAGCCGAATCATTGCAACACCCGTCGCTACAATGGCCAAACATATCAACATCAGCAGCAGCAGCAGCTGCAACAGCACCATCAGCATCAACATAATCACCAACAGCAGCAGCAAAACATGCAGTCGGCATCAACGCCAGGCAGTCCAACCAGTCGTTTGTTACTTGAATATGAGATGCATCTGAGGAATACACTGGCCAAGGGGATGGATGCTGAGAGCTACAGTCTCCATACTTTTGAGGCATTGTTGACTCAGAGTATGGAAAATTTAGGTAAGAATGTTTTTGGTTTCATATTCTATTGTATTTCATCGATTGGTTATTCTGCCGTTGAATATCACTCTGCAGGTAATATCTGATTGACGGTTGAAAATTTGTCAATTGCTGTATAATAACTTATCTGTTATATATGGAAACTTGGCGTTCAATGTCCGACTTCAAATAATTCAGTTCAAAAATATATGCGATAATAGCGTTGAAAACTAATTTCGCTACTCGGGGATCTTTGCGGAGCTCTAATTGGATACGAATTTTCCAACCATGAACTTATTAATAAAGTGAATCTATTTATTTCAAATAGTAGATATGTCAGTTATTCCTTTCATCATTTCCTGATGTGAAATCCATATGTTTGGTTCTTTCATGTATATATATATATATATATATTTATTTATTTATTTTCATGTTGCAGAATTTGCTGAAAATATTCCAATGAATGTTCAACGCACACCACATGCATCGCGCAGGCGTAAGTGTCACGACGCATACAAAAGAGAGTGTGAGGATCTGCATTTACTTCTAGATTTAATATATATTCTATCGGGTATAGCTATCTAGTTCATATCGTCGGTAATGAGCTTTCCCCATCCTCGTTGTTGTTGTCGTTGTCGTCGTCGTCGTGACGGTGAAAAGAGCTCATATTCTGTTGAATTTGATTCACCATCTCGTACCGTTACATTCAAATTATTTGTTGAACAGAAATATTGCATTGATGATAATAATGAAGATGATGATGACAGCTTTGATGCAGGTGAAGATAAATTGACAAATTTCTATGCCACAGGCTCGAACACAAATAAATCATCGACATTGCCGTTGTCGTATCGTTATTGCAATGAACGACAGAACAGCAAAGATCGTGATGGTTATTACAGCGATCGCAATGAAATTATCAAGAGGGAACGTGAGGCTGAACGAGAACGCGGCTATCTCAGTGATTATAATGCAAAATATGAATCAAAGTAAGTTTAATATATTCCTATCCATTTTTAATTGGTATTCAATGCTATTTTTTATTAATATATTTTCTCGTTCTTTACTCATAAAAAAAGGTGTGCAACATGCATTGGTGAATCAGCACGAGCTCAATGGTTTCGCCATTCAGATGGATGGCAATCTGGCAGTTCAACGTTAGGATCAGCAGCGTCAAATTCGATTAATCTTGGCTATGGCGGACACAAACGTGAATCACCATGGGACTCACTGCCCTCATTGCGTCATGAAGGAAGTCTAAACGACAGCGGTTACAAGTCAAATAGAACCGATTCGATGGAACAACGGTACAAATCCTCGTTTAATTAGATAATATGAAAAAACTGTTTGCCTGTTCTAAATTTATTGATTCGCATTTTTTCCGTTTGTCACTCGAATTTTGAAAGATAAAATTAGGCTAAAGTAGATTCAAACTTCTCGAGTCATTGACTCGGCTGATGAAGTTTTCTTATTCCAATTGAGCATTTTGTTCTATATTTGAATTGGAAATGTAGGAGTATATTGGAGATTCAAAAGATTAGAATAGCTGAAGCGAAGATATGGAATTAATGATAACATTTTGATTTTTCAGAAGTACGTTCGATAGACAAGATAGTGTGAGGTCGGATTATATGTCTGATAGAGACGGCAGATACGGAATCGTGCAGCAGGCATCGTTGGAGAGCACTGACTCGAGACTTTGTTATTTGACGTCATCAGAGGTGAGTGACTTTCATCACATGCGGTATACCGGTTATTTGCATGCAAATATGTAGTTTGAATGTACAGAATAATTACAAAATTTATATTTCATATCGATATTACAAATGACAAATACCAAGTCATCCCAGACTTGAATCTCATCCGAGTCTTGCAAGTTTATACACAGTATTACTTTTTTTTTGTAACCGTGCTATTCTTCCTTCGAAATCTATTTTTATGCTTGGATTTGTGTTATGAATATACATTTCACATCCATATATATATAATAATAAACAAAAAGAAGTGGAGAGCACATGATACGACTCGGAGTTTGTAAACGTCTTGCGGACCCATGAACATATGTTCATATATCTGCAAAACGTATATGTAGATGAAGGGTAATTGCGAGATACATAGATGGGTAAAAAAAAGTGTATCAAGTAGACAAAGATAGAGGGCGTCGACAATCTCGGCCTTGCAATTCTATTTTTACATCCCGAGCAAAGGACAAATATCGATAACCCACTAACCCTCTAGTATTGTGTACTAGAGAGAATCGTAAGCATCGACAAATGGTCACTGGTAGAAAATAATGATACTTCTTCATTTTGTGGCATCTATCATTCATTTTTCATCCATCTTATTAATATGAAGCCAACGGTTCGCGCAGTTTTCCGATTCATCATTCAATTATGCACAATTATTAATACGTATATACTCGTACATCGATATATATATATATGAGGGAGTGTATCTGTTGTAAGGCCTTTTCCGGGCAATTTCGTCAGATATCTGAGTATGTGGCGAAAAATAATGGAAACGAAATGGAAAACTATTATTTTCCTAACAGGTGGATAATGCGCAAACGCGTATGTGTTGAGTTTTCAGCTCAGATACTGCCTTCTTCTTTCCAACATTTCTTCCAATATCATTACTATGTTCTTATTTCGCAGAATTTTTTTTCTCCTATATACATTTAGGTCTCAATTACCACAGTACACTATCCATATTTTACTATTGTTCTATTAAAAAATATGGGATGTGTTGAAACAATACTTCGATACTTTTATATAAGTAGACAATAAGTACACCCAAGCGCATGAATAGAAAAAAAAAAAGAGAAAATAATAGAAGTTGAGAGTTGATCAAAAATATCATTCATTCCTGCATTTTCAACACCGTCCACAATCTCAACTTCAGATTTCAATCTACGATTCATACAATTATTTCCACTAAAACGACTGAGCAAATGAATGGAAAAAAAAATTGCGGTTTTATTGATGTGAATGAGATGAATTTGATGATTTCTATACCTTTCCGCCTACTACAATAATAGATACTGTATGGAAAGAAAGAGTGATATATCTTTGAAAATTTTTGTTTCACCCTCATGTTCACGATAAGCCAAATGGCGAAATACATCCATCATCATCATCCGACTGCTTTATTTGTATGTATTATCCATTGCGCAATTTCTTTATTCAGTAGAGCAGAAGTCTTTTTCTAGTGTATAATGTAACGGGCAGCGAAAAACGAAATTCCCAGTGCTGGCAATGGTCGGTTGGTAGCCCGTCATCGTGTAATAACGGGGCGACGCATAAAAGTTGAGGGTAAGGGGATTTCCCTGACATGCGCGCGCGCACACAACCACACATACACATCGTCTCTCACGTTGTGTATTTTATCTCTACGTCGTTCTCTCTGTCCTTTATTACTGCATCGCGTATTGATTCTCGTGAAGCAGTATTCAGCACACAGTGCTGTGAGGGCCACCGCGGCATTTGCAGAAGCAGTGTCATCAGGTGACCAGCCACCAACTCTTCTGCATTTGAACTGCGTTCATCAGCGCAGTCTGGCGCAACACATCATTCGCGGTTGTAGGATAGATAGTGGAAGAATATGAAACGAACATATTTGTATTAAAACGGGACAGGCGCTCTGCTTATTTTGTCTGTCATATGTGTTTTCCTTCTGTTCATTCTCATTTCTTTCCTCATTACGTGCGTCAAAATTAATAATTTGCTAATTTTCACCTGATATAAGTATATGATGAAATGAACCCCGTGAATAAAACCATGTGCTGTATATTATTCTTGCGAAATCACTCGACCAATTGAATTCGCATGGATTCGTTGGATTTTATTTCTACATGAAAAACGAGTAGGAAAATCATAGTGAAACAATGAGATAGAAAAAAAATGATGAGTATGTTTTTGGGAGAGGTCATCAGTTATTCGTGAATCACTTACTACCAGTGATACGGTAGCATTCATTGCTATTAATCATAACAAAAGTAAAGAGAGCGAGAAAGCGATTGGAGAGGAGGAGAATATTCGATATATTGTGATACCTTGACAAGAAGTATTGAGAAAAAAGAAGACAATGGCGGAGAATATGATAATGATGGATTAATTGTTTGTTTGTTCATTACAAACACAGTCGTGATAAGTATCAACAGTGACTACTCAATTTTCAATATACTAAATATTTGATGATGAATTCAAATGTTATGCATGCCTGATTCGGTAATTTGATTTGAAAGATCATCAACCTAACAGAAGTAACGGCACGCGGTCGACGTCCAGGTTTTTGCTATCATTGTTTTGGACGTCGACCGTTGAAAATCCAAGTTGGGATGATGAAGAGAAAAGCACCAGTATCATCACCACCAGTGAGTTGCGCAGAGTGATGCACATTGGATGGACATATTGAAATAATAATAATAATAATAATAATAATAATAATAATAATAATAATAATAATAATAATAATAATAATAATAATAATAATAACAAAGAAATCAAAATATATTCGATTGTAAAATAGATGATATGAGAATTTTTAATTTTCATTTTGATTCAGACTAGGGTAATCGAAAAATGTGATGAATCAATAGAAAATGAATGTTAATGATGATGTTATAGATTATTGGAATCATGTGAAGAAAAACGTTGCTCCGACTCTCGATCTTTCAACCAGATGGTGTCCTTTACATTAAAGGATTTTTACGACATATTGATGTAAATTCAATCATATAAATATCGAAAATGTCAATCTTTATCTTTGGCGCGAAATAATAACCAGGTACCTGGAATCTTTTCATTCATATAAATCAATTTTCTTTCCCTTGCATTTTCAATTCAACGTGAAAGATAAACAAGAAAATTGTTTGAAAATTGGTTCGACTATGATTTGGGTGCACGTGTGGAGAGAATACGATTATGGACATTTGGACTGTGATTGATTCATTTCACCGATGCGCCATTGCTTTCCACTGCGTGCAATCGAAATTCTCCATGTCAGATTAACACTCGTACAATTTATAAGCACATAGAGATTTATTGACGAGTGAGGCCACACTTATATGCAAATTCACGCATTCTTGCTGAATGATATAACATAATATATTGTGACATATGAATGATGGCATAATGTGAAGAAAAATACATTGAACGAGAATAAGAAGAAAACAAGACAATTACCTGAAAATTGAAACCAGAATGAAAAAATAATCAAATAAATAAATAAATAGAGATGACATTGGGATATATTATTTTTATATGAACAGTGTTTCGAAAATTTAGCAAGAGGAAAAAATATTCTATATACAAAATGAGCAGATAATGTAGAAGAAATAGAATTGATGAATAATAGCCAATTCGTAAATTTCATTCATCAATTAAATTTGAAGACAAAAATAATAGAGATAAGTCAATTGTTGGTCGGTTTCTGTTATATCACTGACTATTATGACACGTCCTCGTAGATAATCAAATTAATAAATCAAAGAAGTTTTAAATTAATAATGAAAATACATTAAACACATATATAGCTATGAATGTGACAATATACCATCCTAAAATTACACCCCGGGTGTGATGTAAAAATGCTCAGAGCTTATAAGATATTCACATTCTACGTGGCGTACACACTTGTTATATGTCTTCTTAAATTTGCAATGAAAGAATTTTCATCACTCATGTTTATCATGATGAAACACTTGGGACTCACTGAGCCGTAATTTTAACAACAATAACACCGACATCAAACAATAAAGTTAATAATCTTAAATGAACTAACTATTGAATCAAACTTCACAAATATTTAAAACCAGTTTCGTCAGTTATTTCCTGATGCCGTTTTTACTTCCCCGTATTTCGATATCACCAAGTAATTTTTGCATCGAGAAACAATTCATAATAAATGCAAATGAATTCATGAATTGGAATCTTTTCTACAAGTTCATTGTTCGACAATCTTCATTTACTCTAGCTAATATAGGAGCGAAAAAAACAAGGAAATAAATATACAGGGCAAAGAGAAAAATTGCTGCACTGTCTACATCTTTATCTCTTTTATTTATTCCGTATTTATTTTTGTTCTCTCTGATCACCAGTCGTGCAACTTGGCAACTGCTACGTGGGACAATAATGGATGCACGTCTAGAAGAGAAATTCATCCACTATCATCGAAAACAATTGGACAAATGTGG
This sequence comes from Meteorus colon, assembly GCA_030523085.1. NCBI lineage: Eukaryota > Metazoa > Arthropoda > Insecta > Hymenoptera > Braconidae > Meteorus > Meteorus colon. The sequence continues at coordinate 64,859 of JAPYZH010000448.1, forward strand.
AATAGCGAGTACGACTATGAAAAAAAATAGGAAACCAACGTTGATTAAAGCGAAAACGTTTGCATAGTGTTTCTTACGCTACCCACTTTGGTATATAAAAAAGCATGGTAGATCAAAAATATACATTAGGGTGTGCGTCAAGTTTTCCAGATCTGTTGGCCGTTAGTGGTTCATCGAGCATTGCAGAGGGATACACCGATCTCAAAACATTGCATAAAAAACAATGCAAAAAATTATTGTGTCTATGTAAACGTCATACAATCAGTGTTATAAATATAAATGATACGAAAAAATTTTATTGGTACAATTGCAAGAGTGTTGAAGAGAAAGTCAATCAAATCGGTACTGATGGCTATTATTGTAAATTACTGAAAATAATAAATGGTGCATTAAGTACGTGGGCACATCGTTATATAGATGGTTTAACTCACGCTAAAAAAGAAATCATGTTGAAAATAAATGGCTCGTCGAAGAAGAATATGAAATTATTGAAGGAGAGTTGCTATTGCCATTATCATCCGCATGTCACTGCGGATGATTGTAATGCAGAATTTCTCAAACGTGTCATCAGTTTCGATCCGGAAATCAGATTGACCAATGGTACAATTGGAAAAAAGGTTGAAATAATTGCAAATACATATTAATTATATAATTGATAAATTTGTTTTATAACATTTGAAATAGTTAAGAAAATTTTGTTGTTCACAAAGACATGATGAGAGATTATCATGTATTTATTAAATATTATTCAGATTTTTCCTCTTGAATAGAATTGGTGGAAAAAGGAAGATGAAAATTTTGGCACATGTTCCTATATTTATTCCAGTAATAAATTACTCGTTCTGAGACATTTGGTATTATGTCTCTTTCTCGTTCGTGATCGATCGTTCGATTTTTTTTTTTGATCTTTGAATTACTGGTGGAATCATATTAATACTGATATTCACATGTATTTATACAATAGAAGAGAAGAGTTTGGATTATCGATTATTCATATAGAAAAATACAATAAAATGTGTATACACCAACTTTTGCGATTATTACTTCCCGGCGGAGAACCGCATGAACTTTTACAGCTAATTCATATTTCTCGGGTAGACAATCTTTGTATTAGAAAAGAAATATGGAAGTATACATTGAAATTTTAACAGTGTGTGCACATCCTACCGTAAAGAGCAAAGAAGACAAAATAACAGCTTAGCATCATCGAATATTTGGACTTATCTTTTTCATTTCTTTTCGACGTTCTTATTTCAGATGTCTGACGATGACAGGATGTCACTGACCACTGCAGTCAGTGATGATGATGATGGTGAGAGTGTTATGAATTCACCGTATCGTGGCAAGCAAACGGGTACAGCAGCGGCATCTTTTAATTGCACCGGCGCCGTTCGTAAAGCCGGGTATGCGTTTATATCATTTCTTAATTTTTTGTATCCACAACCTTGAGCGAGCATTAAGTGGTCGTTAAGAAAATTCTTGTATTTCTGCATGAAAACGTTTTACATTACCCTTATTTTCTGCAAATATAATTTTATGTCACATCACCGTATCATTTGCTCATATTTTTCATGTATTTTCACACAGATTTCTCAGTGTGAAAAAATGGCTTCTACGTAAAAAGCACCAGATTGAATTGGCAAGAAAACGCGGATGGAAAGGCTATTGGGTGTGCTTGAAAGGCACAACATTATTATTCTATCCGTGTGATTCTCATGAAAGTCGTGCAGTAGAGACTGCGCCAAAACATCTTATCATCGTTGACGGTGCTATAATGCAACCAATTCCTGAGCATCCAAAGAGGGACTACATATTTTGTCTCAGTACAGCATTTGGTGATGCCTATTTATTTCAGGTGAGTGAATGAAAATAATTGAATGAACTAGTTAAAACTGAATGATGTTAGGAAATAAGATGATGAAAATAGAAAAGAGCTTATTTCAGGGAAAAAAATTTAAATGGTTTTATCTCTATGATTTATTCCAAATGTTCTGTAGAGATAAGTGCTCAGGCCAAGTTGTGTTGAGTACATTCTTCTTTTCTTCTTCTCTTTCGTTTATTTCAATATCCCTTGTGAAAGCCTTCGTTCACTTGAGAGTATCTCAGTTTAAAGCTGGTGTGTACGTCTTTTTTAGTTCGCGCAAACTAACAGCATAGAGGATTACTAGCAACCTTTCCTTTTTTTCTTTTCTATGCGCGGGCTTCACTTTTTTCCGTCTTCTTATTTTTCTCGGTTCTCTGTTTTTATTTATGTCCCACATGAAGCGCGATTCAACAGTATGACAACCTTCTCGGTGGCTCATTGACAATAGTTCGAACAATGTGACAAGAGAAGCAGACGAAATGTAAAAAAGAAAAAAAAAATATTGCTTGTTGAAATTTTTTTGTTTCGATATTTTTTTGTTCACTCAGGCACCATGTCAAGTTGAACTTGAGAACTGGGTGAATAGTATTCACTCAGCTTGTGCGGCAGCCTTTGCAAGACATCGTGGCAAAACCGGCACACTCCACCTATTGCAAGAGGAGATATTCCGGTTGGACAAAGCTATTGACTCGGTAAGTATATATCTTTCAGTGTACTGATGAATTGTATGTTTGTCCCCAAATTTTTTTTTCTCTTTTGTTTTTCGTTACATACATTTTTTTCCCCCTATCGTTTTTACAGTAGATCAAGCTTTTTCTCTTTCTTTGTGCTTACTTGCCATGACTTAATAAAAGGATTACAAGCTAAAGCACATGGCGGATCTTCAACAGTCTGTTGTCTCTGATGTGGACACTAAACAGGAGATTAATAGTCAGATCATTCAATGGGAGGAAAATCTCGAGCGTCTTCACTGTGAACAATTTCGCTTGAGATGTTACATGGCGAGTTTGCAAAGCGGCGAATTGCCCAATCCAAAAGTGAGGAAAAATATATAAAAAAATATAATCTCAATCGATTTCTATTATTTCGAGTCGTTAGATTTCTATTCATACGATCCTAATTAAGGTTTTTCTGTTCATATCTCATTCATTTTCTCTCAATGGCTTTTCAGAGTCTTTTGACCCACGTTTCACGGGCAACTAAGCAGACATTAAATCAGCTTGGCGTCTTCACTGTGTCCTCATTCCATGCATTTATATGTGCACGAAGCCCGTCTCTGCTAAACAATTTACTAGCTGGCCGTGGTGCAACTAAGAGACGACCACCATTATTATCAAGATCCAATAGTGGATCAAGTCGTAGATCATTGCAGATGTCATCGAGGGATGATGAAAAAAGCGTTAAAGTTTCCATTCCTGAAAATCAAGTGAGTGAGGATTGATTGCAGTATAAATACCCGATATTTTTTTTTGCCTTCCAATGCATTGATTCAATCTATAAATTGACGAACGAAATATATCTGATGCCAAAATTTTTTTCATCAACAATTGCATCCTTTCTACTATTTATTTTTTACTCCTAAATATCCATCCAATATGTGTATTGAAATGGCGTCTTATTATTTAACTGTGGACTGCTCAACTATGACGAACGCTCCAACTCGATTCATATATGGACAAGAAAGTGAATCTAACTTCCACCCAATAATAACGAGAGTCATCAATATTAAGTACCTTGTTTGCGTGCAAATTACGTCACCCGTCACTCTCTGCATTTTGTAAACCTGAAGTCATTTATTTTTTCGGTCGTTCTATCGCAATTATTAAAATTTTATTTATTTATCTATCAGTTTTCGCTGATTGTCCCATTTTCTTTTTCAGATGGTTTCTGTGTTTCTGCGTGATAGCATGACAGTTGAAGAATTCTTAGCGAGCGCGTGCAGCAGGAAAGGTCTCAATCCAATGGAACATTTTGTACGTGTGAAGAAACGACGTGATATGGAGGATCATAATTATTTCGTACCACATCGAAGTGATGGGATCGAAACTTACGTGAGTGATTATTCTAGTGAGATCAAAACAATCTACATAGCAATGATAATTCGAGCATTATGACTGCGAAGTTCTGGGCAATAGTTTTCTAATTGAGGACAAGTCGATTGAGTTGAAAAAAAATGAGAAAAATGAATAATTAAATGGAGTAGAAAACAGTTTATTGCTTCTATTTTAATTGTTTTGTGCTTTTTATTCTTCCACCGTTGTGTTATACATCTATTTATGTAACAGTTGCATACTCACGAGATTGTGGAAGTGTGCGCTAAAATTCTTTATCAAGTTGAACTGCAACGTACTACACTCGAGCACATGTGGGGTTTCTCTGTTGAGGCGGAACTTATTGAAAATTCTGATCGACAAGATGAATTGTGTTGCTATGTCAGTCGTGTTGAGGATAAAAGTGTCGCAATGCAAAATGGTAAGTTTATTAATTATTCATTACTTTCACAAGATTTTCAGAGAAACAATTTGAATATAAATAAGATAAGTGCAGTCCGCATATATGTGCTATGAGTATAAAAATATAATCTAATCGAAGGATAATGTGATATTTTCATACAAGAATCTGAAGGGTTATTATAGTATCATTCGGTATCATTGATTTTTTCACTCTTCAGTAGTCAAGTAAAGGCATGATTATTTGTGCGCGCTTCGGTGAGCTGCATTTAATCTTTAGAGGTATGCCCTCATCGGGGCCTCATGAGAAACTAAAGTGATTAGAAGAAGAAAGAGAGATCTTGACAGTGGAATGGGCACGCCATTGGCAATGAGTCGTTAACAGAAACGTCGTTCTTTCTCGAATAATCATGTCTTTATATTTCGCTTGCTCTTTTGGCTCCATTTGACACCGAAGCATAATCGAGTTTTTGTTTCACCGCGACATTAAAATGGGGGATGTTTTGTTCTTCAAATTTGTTGTAGGTATTATCAAAAGCGATGAGATCATGGTGATAAATGGTGCCATTGTAAGTGATTTGGATATGATGTACTTGGAGAGTGTACTACAAGAAGAGCTTGCACTTTGCATGATGATGCGATCATCCAGAACGGAACCGCCCGATCTCACTGGTATTATGCGTGTCAATGATGACATCGAGAGCTTAGTTTGTCCACCACCGCCCACTGATCCACCAGTTATTAGTGAAGAAATGATTTCTGGTCTTATTGTCCCCGCTGTTCCTGGTTGGAGTAAGTATTTTATTTGTATTTTATTCCATTATTCCGCGAGAAATGAATTCCGTTGCGAGCATTCAGTATCACATTACTATGCCCCATAATGATCTCATTAGAGTCCGAAGAGTAACGGAAGGATGAGAGCAAGATTAGAGAGTAAAGAAATAGAGTTGGAAAGTTTCATGCTTTTGCCTGATACTTTGGATTCGTTTAATTTCGTTGGTTTTCCGTTTCCATTTTTCTCCTTCTCAATGTTTCGCTTTTGGTTTTCACTGTAGGCAAAGAGGGTATCATGCAAGAGCTTACACCTGGTTCTCATTTAGAGAGTAATAAACAAACCTCACGGACAAACTCATTTGAAATTGAAAACCTACTGAAGACTGCTGAACAAGTAACAGGAATCTGTCGATCACCGAGTGAAACGCGTAAATCCAGCCCAACGGGAAGTGTTGTTAGTTCCCATTCACAAGTTCTCACACCCAGTCGACAACTAAGTGATGCGGAAAAGTTGAAGAAAGTAATTTGTGAGTTGGTTGAAACTGAACGTACATATGTAAAGGTAAAATCATTTCATTTCTATTAATCAAGTACATATTCCTTTGATTGTACATTATCTATTTTTCTTGTTATCTTTATTATATAGAATTTGAATAATTTATTGGAAAATTATTTGGAGCCTCTGAAACGAGAAACGTTCTTGTCAAATGCTGAAATAAATGCGTTATTCGGCAATATACAAGAGATTGTCACATTTCAGAGGCAATTTTTGCAAAATCTCGATCACGCTATTGAAATGGAAGCAGATTTCAACAACTTTGACCATTCAAGTCAATTTAAGGTATAAATATCATGTTCGCATTTTTTCCACCGTAGTTTCATGCATCATGATATGTATGTTCATCGAGCATAGACATCGGATTAATTTCACTTTTTCGTGATTCCCAGGGTGTCCTCTTTTCTATTGGAAGTGCCTTTTTATACTACGTGAATCACTTCAAATTGTACAGCTCGTTCTGCGCTAGTCACTCGAAGGCGCAAAAAGTTTTACACCCGAGTAAGTTATCAATCTATTGTTGATTTTATTCTGGTACCGTGAGTAACTATATTTTTTTTTTTTATCATCCAATCAAAAGACGAAGGCAATCAAGCGTTACAGGAATTTTTGCAAGCGCGGAATCCACGACAGCAGCATTCATCAACATTGGAATCATATTTGATCAAGCCCATTCAGAGGATACTAAAATATCCTTTATTATTGCAACAATTGAAAAATCTCACCGATGAACGAAGTGAAGAACATCAACATTTAATTGGTAATCTTATAATTCATCACAATACGTCCATTTTAGTAGAAATATTAATGATTTATTCCTCTATATTTCTTCTTGCATGCATCCAGAGGCATTGAAGGGGATGGAAAAAGTCGCTGAACATATAAACGAAATGCAGAGGATTCATGAAGAATATGGTGCTATATTCGATCATCTATTCAGGCAACATCAAAAATCATGCAAACAGGTTTTATATCCGAGATTTTCCCTCCTCACTTTCATTGCTATGATCTTATTGAATTTTAATTATTTTCACATTTCTATAGCCGATTGATTTGAGTCCAGGCGATTTGCTGTATTATGGTGGCGTTGAGTGGTTAAACATTTCCGATTTCCTTGGTAAAATTAAGAAAGGTCTTGAACTCCATGCAATGTGCTTCGTTTTCAAATCTGCTGTTGTATTTCTGTGCAAAGAACGATTAAGACAAAAGAAAAAATTGATGGTAAAATTAATCCTATTGAAATTTTGAACCAATGTTTATGAACTAAATTTCATCAATCATTTCTATACTCACACAGAGTGTTTCGACTAAAGCAAATTCAAACGAAGTGGAAATTATTCGTTATCAAGTGCTCATTCCCGTTACTGAAGTCCAGGTCAGGGCCAGTTCGGCGAAAGACATGGAATCTCATTTTCTATGGGAATTAATACACTTGCGAAGTCAATTACAGAGGCGCTCAGAGAAAGTATATGTTCTGTCTAATAGGTGAGAATATAAAAAACGATTTGATTCTCAAGAATTAATCGTAATTTTCTTCAAGGGGAAACGTTACGGTTTTCTTTCTTGTGTTTCGTCTCTTATTTTTATATTATTTTGCAGTACAACCGAATTCAGAAATGCATTCTTAAAAACAATACGTCAAATAATACGTGAATCAGTAAGAAATATGAGTATACCATCGACAAAGCAGAATATGGGTCAACCACCAATGTCAATGGCACCGCGAATGTCTACTGGTCATGTTGAAAAATTTGAAAAACCATTAGGTGGTCAGTGTCAAAATGGTAATACTCAAAATATAACTGGGACGATGTCAAAGAAAGCAGCAAAACAGCAGTTATTGGGTAGCACTCTGAATGCTAAAAGAAAGCACAGCCAATCTAAGGGGTCAATAGACCTAGATAGAACCGATTCAGAAGATAGAGATGTTGAGGACCCAGTACTAACGCAGCAGATGTCATTCCGTACGCGGAGCAAGACCATCAGTGATACTTCAGGTGCTTGAAAATTATAATTTATTATGTTTTACGAAAAATAGGGCAATCCGGGTTTTATTTTCAATTTGTTTCTCTTGATATTAGCAACCGATAAATATTACTCTGCGCGTGGAAATAAATTATTCTAGGTGAAGTAAAGGTTGATATGGATTCAGGAACAAAGTCTGAGGGTGAGGAGGACTCACAGGCTTTTTTAGGCGAAAAAAAGACGAATCTTGGACGCACGCCGAATCATCTCACGTTGAGCACAACATCAACGATATCTGCCGGCAGTACCGGTAGTCAAGCACGGCTCATACAATCTTCACATCAACCAGAAAATTATCAACCAATTGCTGTTAAGGAACTTGGTAAGAAGCGCGTGAGATTGCCTAAAAAAGTTAAATAACAATTAGATACGTGTAACGAGTTGGCGGTCTAGATTTTATCATAATTGTTCACACATAATCAGATTTTATTGGTCTGCGTTCTTTGTTCTTTCATTCAAAACCATTATATTGTTTCTGCATATTCATGATATAGAAAACACAATTTATCTAATATTATTTTCATTCTCGTCATCACGTAGCTTAGGGTAGATATAATACTTCATTGTAGATGTGTAGAAATTGGCCGGAATTATTTGATTTTTTCGGTTTTAGACAAAAAAAAATGAAATAATTGGCGAAAGATGATGGAATATATATTTTGATCTAGCAATTGAATTGCATGTATTTCTCGATCATAGGCGTCGACTTCTCGGGTGGCCACGGGACACCTATATACACATAAATCTATAAATGTATATATCACTGATAGATAGGTACATATGTATGGGAAGAAAATAATTGCACGCTTGCCCGGCACGCATCTTATTCCCAAATATTATTTCCAATATATATATTCTTTAATATTTTAATCTGTTGATATTTCTTTTGCTGCATTGATGTTCCTTTATTTAGAATTGTTGAACGGCAATACGTTTATTATTTTGTTTCATGCTCGAACAAATTTTGACGGTTGCACAAACTCCAAATGATCAACCGTCGGATAGTAGGTGTCGATACATAGCTATTACATTGATATTGCAATTAATGAATAAATAGAAAAATAGTGAATACGATAATATCCTTGTGTTCTCCAACGGATACACACATCACATAGATAAAAATAATTTCTTTCTGCCTGCTGATGAATTGTTGCCCGGAGATAGGAAGGGCGCGAGAGAAAAGCTTGGTCGCTATAATTCTACAAATAAATATATACCGTACAGTAGCTACAACAATTTACATAATGGTAATGATAATAATAACAACAAATGATAATGCTACGATTTGAAAAAGTCGGCGCCTATGAATGAAGATCGATCATTAACGATTAATAATATTTTAATTTGAGATATTTTCTTCATTTTTTTCCTTTTTCTTACTGATGTCATGATTTATTTATCAATATTTCAATTTCGAACGTATCCATTCCCAATACTTTCCAATAGACGTGCTGAAACCCAATCGCGTAACGCGGTAGAAATTCCCATGTTATTGAATTTTATTAATTGGCAGATGAAAACGTCATGACAGAGAAAATCAAAACGAAAAAAATTCTCGTGTGTTCGAATCAGGTTCGCCAATTTGGAAGCCACGGGAACTGCCGTCACTTGGCGAAGCCACAACGTTGCCGCGAAAGGGTAAGTCGGCAGGCGAATTCGCGGACATGAGCTCGACCCACAGCGCCTCTCGAAAGTCACTCGTAGAAATCAATAATTGTGCTCAACAATCTAACTTTAATAATCACGTTTAAGTAAACAAACAATTTTGAAGAAAAAAAAAGAAAGAAATAAGAGAATAATTCAAACAAAAGAAATTAATTAAGTAAAAAAGAACAAACAAACATATATTAGAGAGAACTGAAGGAAAGGAAAGAATAGAAAAATGAAAAGAAATAATTACAAGGAAACGCAAAGAAAATAAACGATCAAAAAGTTGATGATCATTAAATCAACATTAAATGGCATAAATATAAGTTTGAAACACACAGAGATACACACAGTTATACTGAACGAAACGACAATTATATTTGGATTATTGTATGAATAATTGAAATTAGTGACAAATAACTGACGCACATTTTTTTCATTTCCTTTATTGCTGCCCGAGTTGAAGGCGACTGTCTCTCTTTCGTTATATCCTTTCTTCATTCATTACTTCTATTTTCAATAGCAAAACTACCGAAGATTTTTTATAACTTTTTGAAAGTTGAAAGCAAAATAAATGGGACAAAATACCCGTGTGGAAATGTGTAGCCTTCAAATAATGATATACGTAATTAGGGAATTACCAATCCAAAGTTGTCATTGTGACAAGACTCTTCCATTTGAAAAAGTGGAATAAAAAAGTGAATACTAAAAAGTAGAAAATGTATAATACCGACTGATCTCAAATTTATAACTCTATTGTGACAGAGTTCAATAGTTATTCATTCATTTATAATACACGTCGCTGGCAAAATGCAATTAATATTGCGGAAACGATTTGATAATCCGATTTAGATGTAACAGTATTTGCAAGTTGTTTATGTGATTGTAGTCATTAGGGAAACACTTACAGGGTTTGACGATATGAGCCTCCCTCCTTATGTATACTTTTCTTTTTCTCGCTCTTTCGCCCTCTCTATTATATATATAACGATAACGCGATGAAATAAAAATTTAATGTTGAAGTTGCGTTGGTTAATTGGAGTTTCTATTTCAATGAATGTTTCTATCAATGATTTAGGAACAGTAGCTTCACACTCAATCGAAATTTGCCAAAACTATGAACCATTGCTAGTCAATAAATTTTCCAAGAAATTTTTATGATCAATTTTTTTGAATTCAACTTATCTTTGACCAGTTTTCTAGTCACAAAAATTAATTACAAATTAAATAAAGAAATAAATACACAAATACATAGATACATGAAAATGTGAGGAGCTTTATCATTATATGTTAAATGAAGTCAATCATCAAAACAATTATTGTTTCTTCTTCAAACATTATTTCTCATTCAGTATGAGGGTTAGTTCTTTTTTCTGAAAGAATTTTCCTGATGGGCATAAAAAAAGGAACGCGAGAGATCGAATGACTCGCGCAACACGGGCAGCAACGAGAAAATGAAAATCAAATGTGTATATATGATGTCGTGATAATATTAATGATGCCTGGAAGTCATTGAAACGAATAGATTTCGGAAATTGATAAATCAAACGGATGTGAAATGATGAGGGGAATGGACAAATATTCAAACCATCCACATGATCAATCATCAAAAGAAATCAAATACTCTCTAATTAGGATCGTTGATTGTTGCTCATCTATTCAGACTTTACTTGACTCGCCCTAAACAACAGAAATTAATTTTTGAACTTGTGAAAAAATGCAAGGCAGAGGAACTCATTATTCTTTCATCGAGTCATCACAAGGTGGAACAAAATCGCTTGTCCCGAATTGCGACTGAATTTTCTGGATTTGAATAGCTTATTTAATAAATTATTTCTTGAAGTATATGAAAATTAGAGAATTCAGTTGCGGTAAAGAAAATGGAAGAAAAAAAAAGCGGTGATAATAGTGATTCATTGGACGAATCTATATAAATGATTGGATTTCGTTCTCTCATTCAATTGTGAATTCGAAAGAGAATTGTACTGAATAATGAAGTGAAGAGAAGTATTGGGGCATTGATAAAAATTCATGATAGACACAACAGGTCAGTTAAGATAGTGAATAGACAGAAGATTAAAACAAAAATATCTGATTTAGTAAATAAATGGTGTTATTGGTATTAATCAATTAATGACTGGGACTTAATTCGTGTAAATTAGAAAACAGAAAGTATCCATATATAGGATGAAATAAGCATTATATATGATGCGAGAATACTATAAAATAAAAAGAAAATACATTTATGAATATATAAAGTTATTGATAATACTTATTCACAAAGTAAACGAATCATGTTAAAGGAAAGAAGGAAATAATAAGAAAATAAATGTGGTCGCGCGCGGCGATCTCGGCGGGTCCGATACATATTCCAGGAAGGAACGAAGGGAAGATAAAAAATAATAACCAATAGGATATTTTATCAATCATGAGCCCATTCATTGTTAATTAATGATTAATCATTTATCAATATTCAATTTAAGAATCACCTCAGTCATAAGCGCCGACTCAATTTGCGAATGTATTTTATGTACTTTTCAGTGTGTCACCATTGGATGAATTCATTTAGATAACATAGTATTAACGGAGTAAATCTTTTTTTTTTTTTATCTTCGGTAGATTTATACAAATGTATTTCATAAATAATTCTCACGCTCTTCCCGGCACTTGGGCCATGGTCATTTATTTATTTATTTATATTTAAATGAAGAAACCGGAAAACAAAGAATAATAAAAAACTACACACTCATCATTGTTCAATTTTTCTCAACATCTTCGTGAATGAGTATTTTTGCATTGTTCAAAGCTTGTCTTGTTGTTGTTTTTTTATGTACATTTGCTTGAATGTTTCTGACACGTTTGAAATAACCACAGTCATTTATGAAGAAAATAAAAATTTTTAACAAAACAATTCTACACACAAGTTTGGATATTTACAATGAACACAGTGACAATGCGGTCAAAATAAATGAATTGTTAGATAATATGAGACGCCGCGTCTGACGATATTTCATCATTTAATTCTGTAAAGGTGTTAAAAATAATCATGAAATAGCTCATTGTACGATATCAGCAATCAGATTAAATAAGATAAAAATTGATCTCATCCTATGTTATCAGAGTTATCCAAATAGAAAGATAATGAAAGATAAGACCAGCATTTTCGCTGTATGCACAATGTCACCAGAACAATGTTTCATTCATGTTTACAAATTTGAAGAAGTCAGACAATTTTCAGAATGATAAATTGTGAGATTCCTCAAATCTGAACTAAAAAGAGATGCTTTCAAATAAGAAAATTCCTCATTGCGATGAACTCTTTATATCATTTATTCATGCGTAGGGAGAGATAATTGAAGAAAATTATGATGATTTCACTTGGTAAATTTAATTTACATCCCAATGTGAAAGCAAAAGTGCATTGCCATGCGGTTGCATTTGTACAGAAACTGGTTTTTCGCAATGGCATGTTAACAACAATAGAAAAAAAAAAGAAAAAAAAATCAATAAAATGTAGGTAAATGAAAACTAACGGACTTTGAATGTCACAAGCGTGAAACCAGATATGACTTTCATGCCGGATCATTGACAGAAGATGTATTTGAAATAATTTCAAATGATTAATAATAAACATATAGAGATTAAAGATGAGACAGAATTCTTTTTGATAATGAATTATAGGGTGCGTTGATTGCACAGAATTATGCAGAAAAGCTTTAACAGCAAGATATAAAAATGAAGGAACAAGTGAAAAATGGAATGAATAATTATGTACGGCAGCCCTTTCTAGTACATAATAATTCTTAGGTCTAAGAGATACGTTGATTTTAGCATATTAAACACAATGGTTACTCGGTTCAGAAAAAGAGATAATGAATATAGAAAAAAATCGATGTTACGTGAATTAAAAATGTAATGAAGATATGTCGTGTGAGATACAACAGCTGCTGAAAAAGTACTCACATACACACATACACAAAATCAGATAAGATATCTATTTACTAATTATAGTATAGGTGGGTTACGCACATATAAATCTTGAAGGAAAAATAGGGGGGGGGGGGGGGGGGGGGGGGAAAATTTTATGTAAAAGTTCCTTCGAGGCGCGCCCCCCAATCGATATTGTTGATCATTTTTCCTATTAATGTGCGGTGGAAAAAAAAGTAAAAATCATATACAAATATTGTTTTTAGCAATTCTACGAATAATTTTAATGCTCACTTAAGGTTTTTTCAAATTAAAGGAAAGCATCGTGAATAGACCGGGTCCTTTTTTGACTTGATTAATACTTCTCCTTTCATCGAAGCTTCGTAACATTCACAATTATATTGACGATATCTAAACACAATGACAAGAACAACATTTAAAAAAAGAGGACAAATCATGGGATGACACTCATGAAAGAGGAAGAAACAGACGATCCAAATTTTTCACCGTTGACGGTCGCGCGTGATACCGGTTTGCGTGTGTGCTTGTGTGAGTGGATGTATGCTTGGTTGTGTATGCGCAGTCGATCAATCGAAATAATTTGCATGCTTCATTTTTTTAAGTTTATTTATCCATTGTATAATAGTTGACAGAACCGAAGAAGAGAAAAATGATATCGACGATACTTGAGATTATCATTGTACATTGAATATAAACAGTAAATCATCCGCATACACAATGAAATCACATATGAATGCCATCAGAAAATAGGGTAAAGAAAAAAATACAAGCGAAAAAGAAAACTGAAGCACTTTTCTTCTCTCTTTCTATTCTCATTATTATTATCTTGTATCTGTGCACATTGGGATTGACCTTAGTGAAACGCGGGTCGGAAGTTTTTACCATTGTATGCAATTATTGATTATTGGAACAGGAAAAAAATGGATGAGGTGAATGAAAACAAATAATAACAATAATTATACTAACAAATAATAAAAATGCAAATAGATACAATGTGGTCAATCCAAGTTAACAAAGAGATTTAAACATAAATTCTTTCGGATTGTTGGAGGACCGAAGCAAGCGAAAATATGAAAGAAATGAGGATCAAGAATGTTCAATGATATAGAAAAAAAACAAAGTTGAAAAAAAATATATATACGAATAAATAATAACACAGAAGTGTTATCGAAACCCACTCGATTCGAGGCGTCCCAATAGTTGGCCTAGTACCGAGCATCATGTTTTTCACCCGTCAGCTTGCCCTCGGGTTAATATATTGTCTCCTATTATTATTGATATACTTCGACAAATTTTATTGATATACATAAACTTTATCGCTACCGTTGACGATGTATTTGAAGATAAGAACGGATAATTTAATCGACCGGAAATAAAAAGAAATGAATACGAATACAAAGTGAAAAATAGAATAAATGATTGCGAACGTATTGACGCGAGAATTGGGCGAGAATGTAAGAGAAAATAGTTACCATAATAATCAGCACATGAAAAATTGCAATTACATTCATTGAAAATATGACAGTTATGATGAAAACGACGGAAATGTTAAAAAATTATGAAACGAATATGTATGCAAAGAACGTTCCCAAATCTCACGGCGATTACGATCGAAAAATACTGTAGTTAATCGTAGTACTTTTAGAGATAAATACGTCAATGGATGTTGAAAAAAAAAGAAATAAGCGATAAACGAAAGAATTGAAGAAAGAAAAAACAAAAACAAAAAAATAAATATACTAAAACTGCGACAAATTGTTTTCAATGGAAGAGGAAAAAATAAAAAACAAATTAAAACCAAATTAAAACCAAATTAAAACCAAAAATTGAATAAATGAATTTCTTTCTCTTAATTTGGCACATCTTCTGTGTGATATGGGCCAAAGAGTGTATTATAGTTGTTATGGAGAAGAGAAAAAAAAGGAAAAGTATTGAAACGGATGTTTTTGCGTTGAAAAACTATGTAGTAAAGTTAATGCAAAATAAAAAACAAAAAAATGAAATGAAAAAATGAGAGGGAAAACAATAACGTACATACGGTATCTATTGCCAGTATCATTGCGATTATTAATTATTACATGTATTGTATTTATTGTTATTGTTTCTCAGTTCACATGGAAACGTTTACAAGAGATCCATTTGTACAATCATTGTGTCATTAAAATATGATTATTCATTATGGAAAACGTGTCTAGTGTCTTTTTTTCCTGCCATATCCAACTTTGCAATTAATTCTCACCCCTGCTACAGTTCTTCTTTTTTTCTCGATTGACTCAATTTTCTACAACTAAATTTGATCCCATTATATCATCAATAAAAACCTATAAAATAATCATTACTTCAAATCTGAAACAAATGAAGTCGGAGAATTTTATCATTCATTATTACTCAATACTATGCGTGGTATCAGATTTCTCCAACGAAGAACCATCTTGACTCATGAAAATATCCATATTTTAGATGACTATCAATTATTATACCAATTGATAATTTCATCCATTCGACTTTTGTGATTTGGCAGTCTGAAGTTCACATCGTATCACAGGCGTCAACGCAATATTTCGTGATGAGCTAATGAAAAATTCCTCATCCAGTATTCACACTTGGAGAAAAAAAAAAAAACCGTACATGTTTATTCATATATTATACATTCTTGAGAACGATAATGAGCGTAATAATTATTTTACTATATTCAATTGGCGTAATTTTTCCATTAGTATTCGCTGATAGTAATTATACGTTTATTTGGTATGGACAATGTGATCGTGAGAATTCAAAGATGCAAAACTGTCGCTATAATAATGGTACAGCTTTACCCATGAACAATGTGAATGCCGCAAAATCTTTACAGCAAAGATGACCACATCTGTTCGATGAAAGTGTCAAGTTTAATCACTATTTTTGATGTATTATTTTCTTCTCCTCGTTCCTATATATACCGAATGAGAAAATTACTCATTTCACATATTATCTCACAGAGCACCCATCGACTTGCTGTGATGCGGACATAATAGTCACAATGAATGCACAAATCCGAATGACTGATGGAGCATTTGCACGATGTAAAACTTGTTCTAAAAATCTCTAGGGCCACATTTGTGACTTCACATGTGGCAATGAATAAAGTCAATTCATGAGGGGAACTAAATTTGCTATCAACAAAGACACTGAACAAGAATATATAACTCAGATCGAGGTGATACTGAATTCGAAAAGAGACAGTGAGATTGAAATGAAAAACATAAATTTGTATAGAATTCATTCGTCACTACATTCATACAATTGAATTTTGGTTTCAATCACTATTTACAGGTTGACATCGCTTCAAAATATACAAATTCAACTTTCAATTCCTGTGAACACGTCGAGCACCCAGCGGGCGGTAGTTCAGCATTGGAACTTACCTGTGATGCGCGAAGTTCAAAAGAATGTACACCAAAATTGGAAATAAATTTTCTCAAAATAATATCAAGAATAGTTGAGGGATGTAGAAACAATGTTTTTTTTATGTAGGTAGTCCGAAATTATGGGTGACATAATATTGGCCATACTGTACACGCGTATTTCATTTCGGCTTAACAAACGAGAATTTGAAGAGCATCTGAAACCTTAGTGAACATAGGCACTTCAGTTAGTATCGTTTTGTTAAGATGAATATGTTATTCATATTGGATAATTCTTATGTATATTTTTATGCAGGTTTTTTCAGGAATTGCCTCGACGAAATCAATCGTAATAATTGTCCTGGCATTTGTAAAATCACAAATATTCCGAATATTTTACTGTCGATTATATTGAAAAACTTCTATTTTCGTTGCTTCACATAGTTCAATATCCTTACCTGTACTTTTGCGATTCATTAGTAAGTTTGAATTATACGATATCGATGGATGCTTTGACGAAAACGTTAGTGGATTGTCATCGTGGAAAAATCGACTCCAATGTAGTTAATGACATCGGAATTGGACAATCCACACCAGCGGTCGATGATTTTCCTAAGAAGTTTATGTGTGAATTGAGTCCTGATAAATAATTTTTTTATCTTACATATATAATTTGTTCATAAATCGAAGTGAAAGGTATAATTGTTTAAATGAAAAAACGAAATAAATGCACAGAACTTTTCTTTAATTGCTCCTGTAAATTACAAAAGCACGTCTACTGATGAATACTGCAGTCCCAAACAAGTGTTAATTTGATGTGAAAAAAAAAAATAGATATTTTCTGGAATGAATAAATGGATTTACCCAAAAATGAAATTCGCATCCTAATATCAATTACTAATGATTTCTGAATTACTCCGTCAATTTTCTCATGACATGCGAACTAACAGCCACCACGGAGACGTAAAACCAAATGGAGTGTCGATTCTTTTTGAATATTATAATCTGATAGTGTTCTGCCATCTTCCAATTGTTTACCCGCAAAAATT
>JAPYZH010000449.1:0-79277 GCA_030523085.1 Meteorus colon
TAGCTCTGAGAACAATCCCGTGTAGCTCTGACAGCTAAATATCGTACAGCTCTCAGAGCTGACTAAAAAACAGCTACAGTAGCTATATGGGATTGTTACTACAAGAGTACGTTTAGTTACTGGAACTGTTTACGAGTAACTATTTAATAGACAGTTCCAGTAGCTATATTTTTTTTTCCGTGTAGGCAATCGCACGCTGACTGACACAATACTGATGGCATGGACCGTTTACTCTCATAATTTACATAATCTGCATGTGAATGAGCACAAAAGAAAACGATCGAGATGATGCAGAGAGTGAGAAGTACATGTGACTATATACGCTTTTGAATTCAAATATAATTCCCATACGCAACACAGCTTGGTATCGCCTACCTCACATTTTTCATCACATTCACTTCACGATGATATAAAGTATTGCGCAATTGATAGTTTTCTTATGCTCGAGCCAAATACTGGACTGAGATGAGGAGTTCCTTGGGAAAATTATAAATCATCGGAGAGGGCTGTCTGTCATGATGCCTGGGCCTTGTTGGGTGGATCAGGCGTTACAAAAACTCGATATACTAATTTACCGTTAGATAAACCGTTATGATAAGCTTATGCGCGCGTTATGTGAGTGCATGTCTGCATCGTTTATTTTTTTTTTATTTACTTTTTTTTCTCCACAAAACTCATTTGCAAATACCTCCCATCTCGATTATATTTATTGGCTGTTATTATTATTCGGGCCAAGATTATAATAAATTCGCTGGTGTATATAGGGTCGGTACGCGGATTCTAATTCATTTATATCTGTGTCAACGTCGTAATAGTTTCGTACAGGATTCGTATCCATGATACATATTTCAGTATATAAATATCTGTCAGCTTGACAGTCTGTATCAATGAAAAATTGCTCCACTGTATATTATATGTGTGTTATAATAATAAAACCGAAGTTTACAATACAATACAGTTTATTTTTCATGATGTATCGGTATTGTTGTTTTGAATAATTGTGTAATTTAATTGCGATAATTGATGGAGTCAAATGTAGGTCAACTTTCAGTTGAATCTGAACATCTCTGGCATTGAAACTTTTTTTTGTGAATTTCATTGCTCATATCTCCGATGTGAATGAATTGACTTTAATCGACGATCAGTTCATTTAGAGGGAAAGAGTCGACTGATGTGCAGAGCGATGAATCACGATTTGAGAGGGCTGAATGGAGGATGAAATAAAATATGATATCACCCTGAAAGATATTTAGAGCAGAAGTCGCTTTCAGAACTTGAAAAGTGGAAATCTCTGATTGAAATTGATCGAATTCAATCGTTAAGCTGTGTATTATTATAACAAGATTTTGGGGAACTAAATGGTTATATTCTAAGAGCGGAAAGACCATTTTATGATGGTGAAAATATCAATTTGATTACAAATTAGTTAATTCATCAAAAATTCTAGAACAAATGTTGTGGTTGAAATAATGTTAATTCGTTCTTGACAACTTACCGTCGTAAAACACCGCCCAATAAACTCGCATTTAAACATTCAGGTGGTGAGAGTCGTCTTTGCACTTCTGCCACTGTGACTTTATATTTACTCGTGCTGCTTAATAACGATAATCTTCCTGGAACTGAGCAAAACACATCTAGGGGTTGTGTACTGCCAGATAACATGCCCTTCTCACCCCTATCTGATTGCTTCATATCTGGAACAAATTCATGCTGCTTTTTTAATCCATTCAAGCTTCATTATTTATATCTGATACATATTAAAATAAAACATGCACATGGTTGTATATTATAGATAATTTATATAATCTCACATGACTTTGAGCCAATATATTGGGCGTGTTTGAAATTCATATTTATAGTGGTATGCATATGATCCGGCAGAATACAATAACGAATTTTCAATCGTATGCGTCAATATAGTTATGCAACGTTATTTCATCGATGTTGAGGAATGCTTAATATCGAAAGCTTAAGGGCTATCTTATGGTCGAAGCATGTTATTACAGTATCCCGTGGAGTATACGTTCATGAGACTTAAAATTCAACCGTCCAGCGAGCGATTCACGATTTATACCCTCAGGGAATTTCGGACTATGAAGATATTATTGAATTATAATTATTTGCTTTGTTCTGGATATCATTAGTTCATCTATATTTTTATTTGATAATTATTTATTATCTGGATTGAATTTATCCAGTCATCTATGGAGTTGATTATGGTTTGACATTATTAATTGAGCCTATAATGATTGCATATTTCAGAATTGGAAGTCATGTGGAAAAATTAATATAAATGGATATACTTTGAGCAAAGCAAATTTATTATTAACTAATTACAATTTTGTACTGAGCGAAGAATTTTAGTCAACACTAATTTTTTTTACTTGATGAGATACGCAAGTATTATAGTGAAAAAAAAATATTTATAAATTGTCCAAACTTGATAAATTATTCGCACAAGATTCGTTATCATTTTCTGGAAAGTCAATCAAAAAAAATTTTCCGGCTATCAAAATTTATAGTAATGAATTTCTGATATGATTTTCTACTGATAGAAAACATAAGAAATGAAATTAGCCTCACTGCCAGCAAAGTTATGAATCGACAAATTGGCGTGGTACGAGTTCGCACTTGTCTGTAATTTAAAGAACACCAAAGTTATGTGCAATTGAAGGGTTAATTAAAATACATATTTATGCTCTATGATATGTGCCTGGAGGTGCCTTTCGATTTGCGGCGTGGGAAAATATGGAAACCAGAAAATAGGCCAAGCGTTATGGAGAAGAAGAAGAAGAAGAAGAAGAAGAAGAAGAAAAAGAAAAATTGTAATAATAATGAATGAATAAAAATTGAGTGGGATTGACGCGAATCGTTTGATGGTGATGATGAGTTGATAAGTGATCGTATACGTGCGATAATAATGTTTTAACTTTTGGGGTCGTGATGATGACCGATTGGATGCCCGGCATTCTATCATCACGCTGCAGGTTATGCCTTGAAGTGCATTTCGTTGCAATGAAATTTCGCACGATACATACTGGAGTTGATGTAGCCCTGCGGCCAAAAATAATATCTGTATGCCTGTTGTACTGTAACTTTCCGTTGATGTAAGCATGTGCTCATTCTTTCAGTACGTCCTTTTCTATTCATTTGAATGATTGGAAAATCAATAATCGTGACGACGTCAATATTATATTATGAACGTGGCTATAGATACAGATCAGCGTTTAGTATGGACTAATCATAATCGCGTACCGTTTATTCATGAAATAAAATGATCTCTGCAGTGAAGAGTACGATTATTTCACGTTCATGATGTTTTGCTCAATCGAAAACTATATTATGTTGTTGCTATAGTATAATGCAGTTGGAATTAAAATTGTTTGTGGTTGTCGATGAGAGTTGTGATAAAGAAATTTATTTGATTGACAGGGTTGTGCTATTGCAGAAATTAATGTCGGTATTAGAGAATATGTGGCGCTGGATAATGAATTCTTTCTGTGTCAAACAGTTTGTCATTGATATTCCTTCAATCTAGAAGACAATGGAATTATTGTATTTTGTCAATCATGATATTTTGTGAGAAGAGGCAAAATTAATGCAACGATTTTTCCATAAAAACATTTTCATGAGAGTATCTTTGCTGAAGGTTACATTACTGTCACGAATTATTACGAACACTCATTTGATTTATTAGATTCGCCATTTTTTGGGTTATTAGTAGTGAAAGTACAACTAAAAGAAACCAACGGAACTTACTAAAATATATTTCATCTTCTATATACTAAATTTTTGGAAATTTTGTGGAAAAATATTCTGTTTGAATGACAAAAATTGTCTATTAAAAAAATGACATTACGGCATAGAATGAAGCATTGCCACAAGTATTTTTTTCTCCAATATATGAAGGTATAAATTTTTATATAATCAAACGTTCGGTGAAGTTCCACTGTGAAAGTAATGAAATATTACTGGTTATTATCAAAGCTAAATCTCCCACCGAAAAAAAAACATTTGGTAGCCTCAACTACAATACAATTGCGAGACCTGAAAACCCATAACTAAATAGTCCTCGCTTCATGCCAGTTTTATACCGTGAAATAGTAGTAGCAAATTTCATAGATATCCACTAGACCAAGAAGATATATTATAGCATCTATTAACGCGTACAATATCAAATATGAAACATCTCCAGTCATCTTCAAGTCATTGAAATTAAGCACACCAGTAGCATCATTACTGAGCGATTATTATACTGTTGCTTTTCGACTGTATAATTTTGATTCTATCATTAGCGGAAATTATAACCCATACTCATACACATCACAACGGACAGGAATATAATCTGGCAAATTTGAGAATTTTTTTTCTCATTTACCGCCACACGGTTTCAATTAATCAATTTTGCTATGAATGCATTTACTGAATCTCATTTATAATGTATATATATATATAACCTCGGACGCTACTCATATTTTTTTTCGACGTTGCGCAATGAACATATGTTATATTGAGTGTATATATTATTTAGATATATAAGTATATGGCCAGATATGATGTAAGTTTCATTTTACTGACTGCTTAAAAAAAAAAAAGGAAAGAAAGAAAAAAACGTTTTCTCGGTCATGTGGAAGGATTTCTTTTGTTTTTGTAAGGGGAATTTTTTTTGTTCGTTTTAATTTTTTTTTCTCTGTGTATGATGGGCGGGATACACATTGATTGAGTGTTCTTCTGCCTGGACAACAAAATTATTGCAGATAGTTGCTCGACCCGTTAAACTTTCACAATTCCGTAGCTACATAGATCTCACTTTTTTGTTCCTCATCAGAGTTCTTTCTCCGTGAGTAGATGTATGTGATCGCGCCATTATCATTGTCGTATCTATTTCGAGCAGTAACAGACGAGGCTCATGAATTCCCGTTGTATGATCTTGTCACATCGTTGCGGAGAATGATATAGAAGTACGTATATAATGTGTATTTATATGTGGAGAGACCAGAGGTTTTGAATGATGAAAAAATTGACGTAAAGAAGATAAACAAAAGAATAAAAATGAATGCTACATTGACACGATGATGCTGCGTTTGTTGTTTCCGCAAAATAATTATTGATTGGGTATTGTTTCAATTGCAATGAAAATAAATTTTGTATTTTATTAAACAAGATATTTAATGTTGAAGATTTTAGTATTCTAAATTTTCAATTTTGTCTCTGAAATACTTATGAATGATAGAATAACTAATATGACAATTGATTTTTACACGGAATTAGAAGTGAAACGAAAAGAAAACCAAAATAGGAATAAAATCATGAATTCTCGGATTTTTACATTTATATAAAAATAATGCCCGACTGAAAACTATTCAGATTTAATTATATCTGATCTATTATCAAAAAATTATCGTATACGATTATATAATGCATGAATGTTCATTTTTATCGCGTCGTTTTTACAACTTTCTATTCATTCAAGAATGAATTGCCGAAAAGCAATGAAAAGATCGGAGTCAGTTGAAATTATCTTCTTATATTTTAGCCACTTTGCTAATCATCCACGTCCATGAAGATTAATTCATTTGAGGAGCTGTGAGAGGTTATCGACGTGATTTTCATTCTGTGTCCAGTACTTTTATTAAGTTTCCTAGGTTTTCCTTAAGTTTTTTATAAGCTTTTTTTATAGAAATTTACTTTTTTTCTCACTATGAACTATTTTTCTACGCAATTTGTACTGAAGCTTCTCTTTGTGTGATTGTATAAGAATTTATTTTTCGATAATAAAAAAGTCACCAAGTATTATAATGCTTCCAAAAATAATAGATAGTAGATGAAAAATGGTGGAATATAATGAAATTAACAGCGAACCAATCTTAATGGTAGTTATACATTTAGCCTGAGGGTCTACCGTCGACCCTTTCCGTTGAAGAGGGTCGAGAAGTCACACCCCACAGTCCCCATAGTCACATTGACGGACCAATAGAACTCACGACGTAAGTGAACTCGACACGATTGGCTTTGCTTCCGGCTGCGTTGATTGCTAAGGAAATTGTGCGTATGTGCATATGACAAATTCATAACAGAGATTCTGTCGGATTTCGGTTGGCAAAATTTCAAACTCTGTTCTGCTCAATAAATCCTTTTTCAATTTTTACTTCCACTCAAGGATAAAAGGAAATTGCACTTTGAAATTCCATATGGATATCGTATTTGTATTTACGCATTCACTTTGTGTTGGCAATTCCGGAAACTTGACATTCATTCATGTAAAAATGCAGATATATTTCAGGGATATTATAAAACAATTCCGGTGTTTTTTCTCATGTGGCACCAAATACCATATTCGATATCGCGCCGCATTCTCGTTGACAAAGTAAATAGATAAAATCTTGAAATGTTGAAATCTACTCAATCAAGTTGGAGAAAAATATTAAAGTTCGTGTCATAGTTGGAAGAAATGAACGAATAAAATGATGCTATAAACGATAGTAAAATGTTCACTCCAAATAGTCGAAGTAAATCAGAATATTGGGCACAGTACGCAGTAAATTAGTGGTTTTCACACCAACCTCCATTCATACACACCTGTACGGCCATCAACATCCGCTTCACACACTTATAATCGAACGATTGATAATTTGTATCATTACTGTTTGAAAGAAATACGGCGATTACATCTTTAATTATTCATTGACATTTTGCGATAGTGAATAAATCTATGATGGTATTTGCTGCATTTAGAGATTGATCGTCACACTTAACGAGATAAATAAATATTGCACGTATATGATATATCACATAATATATATTTGATATTTATTGAAGGCATAAGATGTGAAGCGTTTGCGTAAGCAGCTGTATAACTTCTTATGGCCTTGATGAGTTGAATGATCTTTGACGAATGAACCACGTTCAATATAACTTATCCTATATTTCAAATCTATCGTTGAAAAAAGAAAAAAAAATTACTATTATATAATAATGCACACGTGCCTGAGTTGCGTACAATATTAATTAATCAATTCCTCAGGCATCAATAATTATCCCACATAATTTCACTATAAATCACTCGATATTGATTATTGAACGTGTTCAGATAAAATTCAATGTCTATGTATTTATATGTGTAAAATAAAATGATTATCGAGATTAATTCTTGAAGTGAACATTTAAATTCAAAGAATTTATTAGAAAAGTATGGTGAAATATATTTCATGCTCGTTGAACAAATTAGTTTTCTTGTAGAAGTAGTTTGATGTCTTTGATTATTCATATAGTCGAATGTCCTTTCAATTTTCATGTAAAGAATTTGACTTTTTATTATTTGTATTGTTCCAAATATTAGTAAATTACGAATTAACAGAAATAAAAAGGAATCTACGAAAGTTAAAAGAAGAAATAACCTGATGTTTTTCACAAGTAATCATTGATAAAAAATTGTTCATCCTAATTCTGATTGCAGGTTACTCCGAATGTAATCGACCAATTTCGATGATTGACCACTTGATTCTAACGGAAAAACGGTAGACAATTGAACAACGCGAATTTTTGATTCTTCACAAGTGGAAATATACCGGGAAATACGGTGGATCCTGAGCGAAAAAAAAAAAAAAACATTCATCAAAAACTAATTTGAAAAATTAGTTTTGATTCTCAATAATCTAAAGGATTGATAACCACAATATTCCCAAATCTAAAAAAACATCATCTCGCTGTGTACAAAAAGGTCACTTAAGTAACAGAATTAACAAAAAGAACTCTGAAGTTATTGTATGTGGAATACACATGCCGAAATAGAGACCAATTGGTGATACAAAAAGTGCGAAGAAGAAAAGAGAATATACATAAAAGTATATATATATATTTATGTATATATGTGTGTAACGGGGCATATAATAACCCTCAATGTGACGTATGAACAAACAGCCATCTGTAGGTAATACCCCTGCGGTGAAGGACCACCCTAAAAACTGCTACCCGCCAAGAAAATTACAATGACAATGTAGAAATCCGATACGCCCGCGGGCACGTTCGCTTTTTTTTGTGTGTTCACACCTCACTGTTAGTGCGTGCGAGGTCTCGAGTCTCACTGACTATATTGGTAATTCTATAGTATTTGTCCTTTAGTACTATTGTCAAGGCACTCCATTATATCAAGTGAGAGAAACTGGAATGAGACCATGACATATCCCCCATCATGTCTCCTTGCCAAAAAAAGAAATATACCAATCGTCAATCGTCACTCTTATTGCCATTATACCTCATCCCATATACAATCATACATAAATATATATTATATCAATGTATATAACTGAGTACAAGAAAGGGTGACTTGGACTCAAACAGTGCCACCAAAATTATGAGGCGTGTCAATGTGCATGGGGGAGAATCAGTTTATTAATAACCTATTATACGGATAATCAAGTTATATGTTTTTGCATTGACGAAATATATATTTTGTTGTGTCGAATAATGAATGTGCATGTGGATTTATGTATAGTGGTGACGAGTGATTGAAGGTAAAAATGAAAAGGGCAGGAGAAAGTGTATGAGAAAAATAAAAACCGTTGTAGACTAATAAGCAGGTAATCGGGCACCACGCACAGTCCGAATACGACGCAGCCCCCATGAAATTATTTTTCCCTCTTTTTTCATATTCTCATTTTGCAACTTAACACCATTTTATATACAGCAGTTGTGTACATAGGCGTGTATGGACATATATTGACGTATGTGTTATGTAGACAGTTGAGATTTTTGGTGATGGATTTTGGATGCAAAATGTGTGGTAATTGGAATTGAAGAATAAAATGTGGATGGTAAGTTGATATCATTTAGTTTTTGTGTTATTGATTTTATATTTATTGCAATGATGAATTTCTCCAATTTTATTTTATGAATTTTGTGTATTCACAGTTTAGATCTGTTCATTAATGTGTGAATATCATATTTTTCTGTGAAATGATGGAGAGTGACAGTGTTGGTGTTGTCAGAAGCGAAATTGATTTACTGATGAGTATCTGGTGCTTGATATTCTTTTGTGAAATTGCTTTTTATGTTCGAGAAAATACGTGAGCGGTATTATCAACTCTGCTGCAAAACCTGCCACTCTAGTTTGTACATATCGGTACTGAAAACTTGTTGTGGAAATTATTGCGAGACTTAGAAGTCAAGCGGAGGTAAAGACAGGATGTAAAATTATTTCCCCCAAAGTTTTTCAATTGATATTTCCGAATGGCAATGCAGATTGAATCCTTTTACATTTCTCTGAATTCTATTCTAGAAATAATTGATAACTATAGTTCATAGTTACTAAATTGACTTTCGTACCATTTTTATTTTCTTGATTTAATGTGATCTGGATATCGAAAATAAATTTCAATGATGTAATACAGATTGATTGAAATAATTGAAACGTTCAGAATTACATTTAGCAATGTTTCTTTAGAAAATTATATTTATAGTTATGCCGAACAACAACTAACGATTATGAATTTCGAAATTTTTTCAATTACAAAATTCAGTTGGGCTACAAGTAGATTTGTTATTCAATTGGCTTGAATTGTGAATGCATAAAATGATACAATCGTCCCTATGCTATAGTCTTACTAAATTTAGAGAATTGATTTAAATTTTCAATTATTATCTTCTAATAAATTGATCAAAATCGAATATAAAATAATTTCCGGCAGAATTACATAACGTGGAAGTTCAATTATATATCGCTTAACAAATTATATCAGGATTTTCTCTCTACCAACTTCTCAGTTGTCCACAAATAATAATAAAAATTTCAAACAAATTCTCACCAATAAATTCACTTAATACTATTCACCTTATAAATTCCACATCTCTAATTCATTCCAGAATAAAATAATTACAGCATTCCATATATTTATAAAAATTATATCAACATCGCGAGAGTACATCAGTGGTCGATCATACTGACTAATAAATAAAATTATTGATGCATTGACACTACTAAAGTATATTTTCCAATGATTTCGACTTTTTCATATCACCAAATGGAGATCATTTTATTTCATGTTACTCAAACTTATTCGGTGAACCACCGTAAACGCCCGAGAGTACAACCACGCATACAAACTGGCTTGCGTTTATGTATTGCGAAAAGTTTCACCTCGTTTTGGTCTATTTGAGATTGGATCTGTAGCTCGTGCTATCAGTAATGCGTTGTCGATGTGGCTATATGTAACGCAAGTTAACGTAAACCAGTTGCCCATTATGTATTCGACTCGCGCACGAACAAATAATGTTGGGATATACGCACGCCTATATTCGTTCAGTTCACTTATTGGTTGTTATTCTTTAGTTGTTGCTCATATGCGAGTTAATTCGATTAAATCCATTGAATAAAATATACCTATATATGCAAGCACTCCTGATGAAAAACTGTCCAGCGGTAAATAACCTATCACATATACATACATCAACTAACTGTATCAGTTATAAGAAAAATAATAATGAGATAAAATATAAGAATGTTCACAATGTATCAAAGATAGATAGCATGACATTATGAATGAGAAATAAAAATATACTGAGAAAAAAAGTATTCTTGATTGTAACATTATTTCTACATTTGCCATAAAAACTAATTTTTTTTCCTAATTCGTAATTCGTGTGCGGACATTATAAATTTATTTACAATTACATTGTAAGAGAATTTTAGTTGGGTGATATGAGTATGATTTGATTGATAAAAAAGCTTTTCGGTATGATAACTCAGCGCAATTTTATTGTGTATAGATAAATTTATGTAAAATTTTATGGGATTGTCAGATAATAATGACACGGTTGTCTCAAAACTGGTTTTGTAACTATTAACATGTCGCTTTTATCACGAACGTATATTTATTGATAGTAAATGTATGGTATTTGAGATGAATATTATAGACTGTCAGCGAAACGTTACATATGTTAATGTCGGTTAAATGCATGCGAGGCGCCACCGAACTACGTCATAGTTGTCTCATTGTTGTCCGCCAATTTCCCATGAACTACGCAATGAGTAGCGTATAAATTCTCGGTATAGAGGAAATAACTTGTGTGGAGTTATTTTATTTATGTTCAAATGGTTTTTCATGGATTTCACATTACTTCACGAATTGATTTTTGTTTTCAAATTTATTCAGGTTGGTAACACATGAAGTGGAATAGAATTTTTTAATTGATAATATATGTTGGGTTGCGTCGTTGTATTGATGGAATTCCTTACTCTTTTTCTCTTTGAGCTAATATTACTTAACGGCAATATTGGAAATAGATTATGCTACTGTATGGATGCACGATGCGTGAATCATTAACGCCTGAGGCAAATTGGCTTGTTGGAATTGAATGGACTTTCTGAGACTGGTTTGGGGTCACGAAACCAAAATTCTCACGTGATGTAAGTTTAATGTTCAATTCATATTTATACACGAACAGAAAATGGTTTTCAAACAGTGGAAACTTCTTTTGTTTATTCTCTCGACAATTTTTTTTTTGAGCCTGAACATATTTTATGGAAGAAATTCTTTTGCACTGCGTCAATTTGCCTCGGGCGTCCATAGGTTTTATATTGAATCTTACAAAAAATTTGATTTTTTTTTATGTGATTCACTCGTACGAGCTTTTTGTTATAAATCAATATTTTTTTTCAAATTAAAATGGGAAGCATTTATGATAAATGATTTTATTGTATTGGGAAGGAATATACCCTTCTGCTAGCGTTAATGCCAAGTTCAATGCCAAAAAAGCTTCATTATTATCATTGACCCAAGAATACTTTTTTTTCTCTCAATATGAAACGACTTTGCATATGTGTTGCGTACTCACTTTTCAGAAGAGGTAGATCATTCATGAATCCCCCATCATCGACATTTGTATTCTGTAATTGAATAAAATTACGATAAAGAAAAAGTGGCGTTCAACAACTTTCTTTTTAATTAATGCAATGTTTTTTACATCTCAACGATTGTGTACAATCGTCAGTATATCATGATAATAATCAGACGTACGCCCGCACGGCCAAGAGTCTGTGGGATGTTGTGTTGAAGGGTCAGGGATGAATATCTACAGCAGTACATGCGAATAGTTTATCGGAATTAAATTCTTTTAGACCTCGCTATTTAATCAATATAACTTCAATCATAAACAACCAACAAATTCGATATGCTTGTCTACTCAAATTTTTTTTTGCACTTCACAGACTTTTTATGGTTAGAAATTCAACATCATATTTTGGATTGCTTAAAAGATTCGTACTCTATTTAGAGTTGGTTCTTTGAATTGTGTTATGATATGGGAAAAGTTGGTTGAAAGATAAAATTACTTGTGAATATTCAGAAGTTATTAACAATACTTCTCCAAACGGCGTGAACGATATTTTGAAAAGTTATCAACTGAATGAAAATCATGTGTTTGTGTATTCTGACCGTCATCTCATATTTCATACTCCGAGAAATTCGTCATTTTCCGAGGTATCATTATTTCATCAAACTAGTAGTTCATACGTTAGCTGTAAACTTATACTGATTAGAAATTATTTTATTTTTGACTTTCTGGATTAATTGCCCGATCATGATAAATCACACGATGGAGATGAATTTTTCTTCCCTCTGTGTTTGATCATACTTCGGTGCAACCGAATTATCCAGAAAAATTTTCTAAGAAAGTCCTCACACCCGAATAAATTTGTATTTAAACTCTACCTTGGTTGAGTTCAATAAAGCCCAATATAAAATTTGCCCAAAAAGTACATAATTTTAAAGACATTTTTGGAAAAAATGGACTCATGAAAAATTTCGGGAATAAAATTGAACGCGTATAATATATGCATAAAACAAGCACATTCTCAGTCATGTCAGACGATTGAAGAGAAATAATGATATATAAGTATAATGGATATTCTTATATACATACTTAAACACAAACTACAGTAATGTATATTTGATTACAGAGAAAAATATTATTTGTAAATATTTTTTGCGATTACGTACATCGTCGCTCACCTGGGGGTCGTCAACAAGACTCGAATGTAACACAAGATCTGTTTGGTCGAGTCCTGGTGGTGGCAAAAGAGCATCCGGTCGCCGGACAGCGCCATACTCAACACTCCGCCCACCACCACCACCCGCACCACCGCGACTTCCGTCATAAGGAAATGATGCGTGCATATTCGTCTGAAACATAAAAACATAGCGGAATAGGAAACACGATTTTCTAATATTGAATTTCCCAAAAAGTCATTTTAAGATCGTTGGATTTCTTTCTTGTCCGTAAATCTAAAGATCATCTTGGCAAAACCATTTCGCTATACCTATTATGAACGATATTTTATTTTCATACGAACAAAAAAAAAAAAAAAAAAAAAAGAAACAAAATGGATAAATGAGAAGGAAAAAATGATATAAAGCAAAATTACTCTGTTAGAACTGAATATTACTTTCTTCAATTTGCAAAAATTATCATGCATAATTCAGAATCAAATGTTTTCTGTTTAGAATCATTTTTATTTTTCAAAGTCGAAATAAACAAAAGAAACGAATATTTCGTTATAATTTCATTCAACTCGATTGATTAGATTTCTTCTTGTTGGTGATCATCAGATTGATAAGGTCTTTGTTATTGTTTTAAAGATATATCTGCAATGACATGAAATTTTAATTATGTATGGGTAACTCGATTCATCATGCAAAGAAATATGGATTAAAGACTATTGAAATTTTGATCTTTATCGTAATAATGGAATATGAATGTTCCTCTTCACAGCCGAAACCCACATATATTCTATCATGTTTTTCTTTTCCAACAACGAAAATGTTTTGCAATCAAACTCAGCTTGGGATTATCTATAAGAACAATAATCCGAAAACTCTTTCTCAGGTCTTCATATTTCCAGTCCATTTATCAATCGCAAATATTCTACGAATGTCGCATTCTTTCTATCAGAAATTGAGAGTCGACATTTGTAACTACTCTCTCGAATATTCATTCAGTCTTTCAATGTTTATATCTTCAAAACCTTTGATCGTTACAAAATAGGACTGCAAATATACCATGACAATTATAAAATCACTCAATAAATTTTTCTTGAAGCATCATATACAGTTCCTATTTTCAAATAACTCTGAATATTTTTGTGACAATTGAACAACGTATTACCAAATTTGGAATTCATAATATGACTTAAGAAGTTGGTGAGTTGGCTTGATAGTTTTTCAAAGCATCATGCCGCATGACTTCAAGAAATCAGAAGCAACATACTTTGTACCTACGATTCCATTAAGATAAGAATGATTCGTTGCTTTCACTTTTTTTTTGTCTCACCCTCCTTCATTCATTCTCTCTCACCTTTATCGCCCATTCTCTCTGATGATGCTCCGAATTCCGATAATTATCGATCCTTCGTTTCTCTTTATTAACATACTACAAATTATATTCTCTCCATAATGTTATATGAATATACAAACTTTTGAATCAGTTATAATCTGACCAGGTAGAATAAATTAATCATTCCTCTCACATGTTTCATTCTATACATATGCATATAGATGACGGATCATCACGAAACGATCAAGCACGTACAATCACACTATCCATGCTCAGTTTAAAAATTTTATATCATCATCATTTTTTTGTTCTTACAGTTTTTGTTATTTACCCAGTGGCTGTATGTCCGCTAAATGGGATATCAAAACTGGCAGATCGGACACGTGCAGAGGTGAGTGAGTTACATACAATATGTATAGTTTTATATACACAATTTCAAAACTCAAAATGACCAACTATCTCTGTTTCTTCTTATTATTATTCTTTTTTTATTTTTTTTTCTATCAAGTCTCCTTTGTGATTTCTCACGCTCAAACTGAGTAACGCACGATTGTGTTTATGCGTGTCGCTCGGGGCAAAACTGTCGAGATAGTACGTTGGAATTATATGAGATTTCATGTGTTTGATCAACATGATAGATTGTCATATTTATCTATAAATTTAGTTGAAAATGAAAATGCACTCGTTCATAACTGATATCATAAAAATGTGGGAGAAATTATGGAAAACTGGGTTTATTGTATGTGATTGAATAATGATACAATGCGAGAGTTGTTTTTGGAGTTGGGAATGAAATGAAGTGAAATCAGGTTGGGGGGTTACGTGATAAAATATCGATGAGCTTCTTTGGAGTGTTTGATAAAAATAATTACTCTTGTTCATTGATTAAAATAACGGATGGACTAGAGATGGAATTTAGCACCTGCAAAATTATTTATCCAGTCTGGGGGTTTATTCGAATTGATTGGGTTGATAGTTATGGGAGATGTGATAATTGTGCTCGTTCGATAATTCTAAATTGTCCTTTCCTCATTTCGGTTTGGTTTATTTTCCGGGAATCATATGAGTATTAAAAAAGCACAAGTTATGTGAGGTGATATATAAAACTATTTCATCTGCATACAGATTTATAATGAATTTCAATGATAAAGATATAAGTATAAGTTGGGACCAATGGGGAAACTTCATTCTCTTCTGAAGCCCAACGAGTAATGTACCGATCACGGTGAGAAATGGACTAAATTTTTTCAGTCGCTATTACTCTACTCGAACGCCTGAATTGGAATTATCCAAACACTTGAAGTTTTCATTGGTAATTCGTTGCGAAAGCACAAGGTGATATGATAGGGACATTATAGAATTAACGCGTTTGCACCAACAAGATCATTAATCTTGTTACGGAAAGTAACCCACAATACGTGAATGAAATTCTTTCTTTCCTGACCATTGGCCTATAGCACTTGAAACATCAAACACATACTCCAAACTCAACATCCACAAAATCAATTCTCCTATATGATCACGAACAGAGGCTGAATCATTAAATTTTTCTCCACCATCCATTACAATTATCAGAACATCAAGTGGCAAAAAGTATTCCTGTATCACGCATTATTTTTCATCTAAAATTATTGTTTATCCTCCAAGTGACGAGATTATTCTTGGAATAAACTTTCACGCGATGAAAAAAGAACGGCGTTAATTAACTATATGTTTGCAAGGCGGTGTAAGTAGTTGAGGACTATTCGACTCACATCTCGTGGCCGTTATAAATTGATGTAACTTAGCACACGTTAGGTCGACTAATGAGATGAAATGTGATCGCCTTTCTCTCGTTAAAGCTCATAGCTATAATACGAAACATAAAATAAATGTTTCGAGTCTGATCGTCTGATGTGTTATATTTTTGTGCGAGCACATACCGGTTAATATAAGTAAGTATCAACTTATATTACATATAGATACGTATAGATATATATATATATATATCTATATGTATATAAATAACCGCATATGTTTGGTCCGGTTACTCGTGAGTTTGATTTAATCTAGAGATAACGGATATAATTAATTCGCAATCGATCGGAATACGAACTTGACGAGCAACATCTTTGATCTCATAAACAATTCGACTTGTCATACAATGCTTGAATCATATATGTATTTATTTATTTATTTGACCGCGGGCTAGACTATTGTTTTTTACTCCGAAATTATATTATTGATGTTAATTGTATTGAATTTATGATGGTATGATGTATTAAGTGATTACAACAAACAATTTGCATTTTAATCTGGCTAGATTGATGATCTTCAAATTTATTGTGGGAATTAAATTCATGTTTTGTATTGTTTTTGTATTTTTTATCTGAGAGACAGATGGATTGGTTTAATTTGTGCTTGTTTGACAAGTTTGTAGGTATAATTTTTTGTTAATAGAATCATCAATAAAGATTTTTTTAGATTTTATGAACTGTTGATTTTTTTCTTTATTGAGTTCGATGAACAATGAACTTATAAATACTTTTGTGTGCTTATGAAATCACTGTGTGATGAAACGCTTGGATTTATAATCTATATGTTCGTTTGATTTTGGAATAGAATAATTTTTGGAAATCAATTTGCAAATTAAATGCTCGATTTTCCAAATAAAGAAATCATAGTAATTACAATTGTAACATATTTTATACTCTCCCGATATCCCTGGCAACATTTTTGATTGTTGAAAGGGTGAAATATCACCACGTTATCAGTGAAATGCATATATATATATAAATATATAGCCACGTATAAAAAATTGGAAGGATCGTTTTAGGCCTTCTTGCGCACACACGATTCCTTGGATTCACTGAAGTTGTGCGCTCACTCACAGTGTGATGGATACACAAGGCAACATGGTTTTGTAAATACATATACACGCGCGGAGAGCCGGAAGATTCGGGTGCTTTGAAAAAAGAGCACTCGTTCGGGCGTCTGTTGTGCTCCAGAAGGATCGAGCTCCATCAGCTAACAATAAATTCACAACGGTATACAATATATATATATATATATATAAAGAGGATGGAGTTGAGATAGTGCGCGTTGATCGTCTTGTGCGTTTTTTTTCGTTTTTTTTTAAGTAAAGGATATAGAGCTATATTTGTTAGAGTATGGATCGAAGCACTCTGCTGATTATTGGCATTGTTGTCTCTTAACTTAAACGTTCGCTCTTTTTTCATTTCATTCATCCCTCAATGAAACCAATCTCCCGGCTTTGGTAGTTCATGCGGGCGAGTGCTCGCTATCGCATTATTTTTTTCCATACTCGCGACCCCACAGACAACTTTATTGAACGCGAACTGTTGCTTTGTTACAATGCTCAAATGAACAGGATTGTAATAATAATTGAAACAAGTTAACGTTTGAGGGAATAAAGATTGGCATGGCGAATATTTCAAGTCTTTGTGGTCTGTTTATCATATATTTGTGAATATTCATTATTTACCATTTAACTTCAGACTTTTTTTCTCTGTAGAATTTAAATTTTCATTCTTCTGAGGTGAACATTCTAAATTTTTGTATGCTTCACATTTCAATTCATTATGTTTCTGATGTTGATTATATGATTCCCATGTATCAATTGTGAAGAAAATTGACTGAGCAATGAAACAACATGTACGATCATTAACAAATGAAGAATGATATGATAAATTGAGAAATATATTAAGATATAATAGCTCTTCCCTCGCGTATAGGAATATAATATATAATGCTATATTCACATGTTTACATAGCCCCTCTACTGACAAACGCCCACTTATTAAGGGGACGTTCACTCACATTGCGATTCTTGGCATATTTGCCTCAAAGCAAACGTCCGTGGCATCTACTTCGAGAGAATGTCGAAGCCTGAAACTTAATAAACGAATTACTTCGAGGCAGCATGCCGGGTTGAAATTAAAAAAAAAATGGTACATTTAACGCAGAGCACTTTTCGAGGGTTTTGCATACGAAGGGTTTGGATATATGTATGTGCTCTATATTCATAGCTATATACATTGCCTTGTATGTGTTTGGGTTATGCAGAGTTTAATGCCGCACATAACTGTTGTCGCTGTTTCGATATAACTACGGACAACTATGCGATATTGTGGTGTGTCTCATCCACTTAAAAGTGGAATTATATTTTTGGAATCAATCTCAAGTATTGTTCTACATATTTAGAAATTTATTAGGGAATTTTAAAACATGATTCTTATGGAAATTTCCATGATTTACAGGCACAGAATGATTTTTTCTTGTATAGTTTTGAATTCGTAAAACAAATGGCATTCATCAATGGTGAGAATTTTTTCTTCAATTTGGTTTTGTTTCGTTTGATGAAGGAAGATAAATAACAGAAATTGTGATGATGGGTATGATCGGACGCAAAATACTATTTGGGCTTTCATGAAGATTTATTTGATGAGATGAGAATTCAATTGAAATAATTACGGAGATATTTTCATTTTGAATTAAAACGAATGATAAAATTAGCTGGTATGGAGTTTGAGAATGGAAGCGATATGACGATTTTTCCTCTTTTTACTTCGAGAAAAAAGTTATGAGGAGGTAGTATTCAGTAATTGAGTATTCTTAACAATTTACAAAGAATATTGGCGATAACAATGATCAGATAGAAATTTTAGAGAAATAGTTCCTGTTTTCACGAAGAGAAATGACACTCCAGAATTTGTAGATTAATTGGAAGGAATGAATTTTTGAAACATCAAGGTTATTTCTTATGAAAAATTCCTTCATACTCGTACATGGATGTGCGTGTGAAACAGATTGAATATGATTGGATATAATTATATCTCGATCGCCGGATGTATAGTCAAAGCTTGTTATATTTCCTGACAAAAATATGAATGTAACTTTTTACTTTTTTATCCATTTCATAATTTCACGCTGCGGTTTGAATTATTTATAAAGCTCATTCCTGTGCTGAATGAATCAGTTTTTTATGCAGTTACAAGATTTTTTTCCTTTTTCATTAATGCTTGATGTTTGATAAAGGATTATTTATAGGACACCTGATTTCATCCCGTGTCGGCATTGAAAATATATTGAATGATTATATTATGGAAAGTTGAACTGGTCAGAAAAAGTAATTGAAAATTTTTACACGTGCTTGGTAATCATGTTTTTTATCCTGTATCTTCGTAGTTCTTCATTCCAATATTTCTTATGTTTTTAATGTGGAATATTTTTTCAAGCCATATTCGATAAATATGGCGTCGATTGATTCCGATTGCAATCAATACCACCGTTAAGATTAGAGGTACTCTTCTGAGGTAGTACAAAATAAACTTTTCCACGGTTGGAAAAAAATTCGATACAAAAAATTAGTTGTCTTCATTTTTCATAGTATCATTACCCTTATAATAACTTGTGTGACTTTGTGAAGTTTATCTCAATAAAGTTGCGAGTTTTAAAAGCAGAAAAAAAATCAATGGATAATTGTTTGATGAAGAAATAGAAATTGAATTCTTTTATCGATAAGTAATCAACAATGTTCTATTTTTGCTCAATTTTGACATTCCCGAAAATCATTTGGTTTTTTTATTTTTCTATCTTTTATTCTTTTATAATTCTACCACTGGGAACACGTTTTATCTGAAAATTTTGAAAAGCACAAGACTCATAGATGAAGAGAAGGGACGCAGAGGGCGATAGAAGATCACTGATAACTTTAATCGCATTTTTCTCTAAATGACTTTTCCCAAATGGTGGCGACGATAACTTGAAAACCAATCGTCCAATTTCGATTATTATTCTTTTTGTGTCACATAAATTCCAATGAATACATGGGACAAATGTTACTACTCAAGCCGAGTTTCACATTCTCATAATTTTAATTTTTACAGCTATTTATTCGCTATATTTTTTTTGGTTATGTCCTTACGATGCAATATTCCACCATTTCGGGGAGATATTTGCCGGAAAATCATTTCAAAAAAATTCTCAAATCTTCAATATCATATCTCACTCAATTTTTAATGAAAATTGCCGCGAGCATAAAAATCTGAAAAATCTTCAATTGTATAATTCGAAATTTTCATCGTAATTATTTTATATGTTCCAAATATTTTATCAACATCAAAATGGCTCCCAACTGAATTGAACTTCTAGATAATTGCGGAGTACACCGGTTTATCCTTTGGAATCTCAACTAATTTTATAAGTACTCAATTTGATCAGAACCTAAAGAAAAATAAATAGTAGATAAAGTGGCTCAGACGATTCGTATTGGACACGCGATATAAATATAGATATGTGTTCAAATAATGAAACCGATAATTACACATACCTACGTATGAATGACTGATATCGTCGTCAAGGTGAAGAACAACGCACCGAGTACTGTCAATTAGAGTGAAATTTTTTTTTGTTAAGAGCCTGTTCAGATGAGTGTTATTACAGCGCCGACTGCAATTGGCAACGAGAAAGTTTTTGGAGGTCATCGTTGGCTATGTGAGTGAGTGTATGTGTGTCTTAAATTATATAGTAAGTATATCACATGTAAAACAATGTAGAGAGTGGTAGATTCTCATGTATATGCATCGCAGCATAACATATATCTGTCACGATTATTGCAAATTGATTAAAGGTATCGTCTTGAAGATTTCATAAAATTGCAAAGATTTTAAATCGATCAAGAACTGTTGCACGATGTGTTTGAAGTATGATACTGATTGGTTTTGTAAAATTCTTACTGTCATTACTTGAGAGAAAAATTGTTGTAAGTTGTTGTAAAACAGTTCGTTTAGTTTGCAAGAATAAAAACTCGCTTTTCTATGAATAATTATTCAAATTTATGAAAATAAGATTCACGAGGTTGATGGAGTAAAGTTTTCTCTAGCCAGTCATTTTGTGATAGTTTCAATGCAAAAATTTATTTCTTTGTGAAACTGAAATAAGAGTTTCAATGGTACCATTACAAATTTAGTGAATTAAAATTGTAATCTATTTTGAAGTTTAAAAATAATCTGCATGTTGCGCACCTTTCGAAAAACAACAAAATACCTCTTCAAATGATGGAAAATCCACAATTTTCTTGATATTAAAAATGAACAATGAAATGTCCTGCAAACATCCGGATTCAACGTTGCTGGACAAGTAACTGTCAGTTTGTTTTCCACGTTACCGACAGACCTGTGATTCATAACTATTTATTACCAAAAACTCAGTGTGATAAAATACGGTTGAAATTTCTATATATTCTTCTGAATTCCTATACATTTTCTATTTGATGCTGAAAATTTTACCTACTCTGAAATAAATTCCCGAAATTATAAGCCATCCATACAAAAAAACAATAATGATAACTTGGAACCATTTACAAATCACTTTGTGTTGAAATCATTTCGCACAAATTATAATGGAGGTTATTTCTGTACGTAATAAAGCGATTTTGAGCATTGAGTAGTGAATCATGATCGTCAATGTGATGACTAATCGCAGGCCGATAAAGAAAATTTCATATCATTGCATTATGTCATTCAGAAATGATATGGATTATAGACTCACCACGTGTATCCCTTCAGTGTCCCTCCTGAGATCACCACTTCTCTGCCCGGCGCTAACCGCTGCGCTGAGATGATTATAATGATGCTGATGAAGTGTGTTGAGGGTTTGTGTGTATGGATCAGAGACCAGGTATTCCAGGTGTTGTGGTTGTCCCAATCCATGTTGTGGACTTGCTGGCGCGTGGTGATGTGTAGGAAAAGGTGGTGGAAAATATGGTGGTTGAAAGTCGGGCGCTGTTGGTAATGAAGCACCACCATGATGGCCCATACCACCACCATTGTTGCCATTTCCTCGGTGCCCATGATGATGAGCACCCGAGTAAGGCGACGAATTTCCGCCGCCGAGTGACGAAATACCCCCATGACCCGTCAAACGGTCCTGAAACATTCGAAATTATATTTATTTTCATAAAGTTATATGTTCAATGGTTGCGATGATTGCAAATGACGGTGTAATTTTCACTTAGATGGTGAATGAAATATTTTCAACTGTAAATTTAATCGTTGACAAGTTCTTGAGACGTGTGGAGAGCTGAAAGTTTAGTATATAGTGTCTGCATACTTCAGATGAGAATGTTATACTTGAACAGTAGTTTTGAACCAGAATAAGGATATAGTAGCATTTTGATAGACATCCTATTGCAAGCAGTAGGATGGTCTCTTATTTCTTTGTTCTATAGAAGACTTGGAAAATTTCTGTAATTCATAAAGTAGCAATGTATTCAGGTGTTTACAAAAAGTATAACTTTAGTGATCCAAAGTGTGATATCCATTGACTGGTTTGTTATACCGATCATTATGGATCGTAGAAAAAAAAATTAAACTTGATTTTTACACCAAAACTGAAAACAAAAATAATCTCCAATGATTAATTGTCGATGGACGTCATATTTCAGTCTCAACCAAGGAAACTTAATCATTATTCCATTCGCTCTTTAGAAGTAGTAACAATGAAAGACTTATGATATTGAAAAATTTTCCACAAGACGATGTTATATCATTTCTAACAATATTAAATGGTATAAAATTATCCACTTGATTCTTTACCTAAAGCACAATTAATTTCACATCAAGATTATACAAGGTAAAATGGTATCATGTTCCATTAAAAAAGGTCACGACGGCACTTTACATAATATTCCTTCAAGCGACGTTCGATTTTCATTTCTATTTTTATATATATGCATAATTCTACGTTTCGGCAACTATAGCGAAATGTATGTAATTTCTGCACGAGATATAGATCTCATATCTATAATACGACACAACCGTACGCAAATCGTTGAATATTTTGTCTAATGTACTTGATCGATTTATCATTACACAATCGTTTATAAGAACATTTTGCATTATCCAAGAATTTTCTTTCACTTTGTGATTGATCAACTATTGTGAATTTCTGATGTCAATGAAAATAATGCAGATAATAATGATGACGATGATGGAGAACTAATGACAAACATCATACGATAAAAATATTGGCGAAATAAATACATACAGTATCCGAATCTGTCGTAGCCCAATGCCTCACTAGATGTATTCGCTCCATTGTACACTTTTTATTCAACACCGGACACCCAAGAAAACCATAAGCCAGTGATATTTATATTTTAACTCAACTACTCATCATCATGCTTCCTCCGTCATTTCATTTTGTCGACTAAATATAATACGACAGTGTAATATCCCGCTAGCCATGTATTGTAAATATACAGAGAAATGCAGGGCGTACACATTATCAAATTTCAGAAGTGGATATATTCTTAATGGCTGTTACAACATAGTTAAAATGATAACATTTCCAGTGTAGGCTGTGTATTTTACATTTCCCAACGTGCATACTTCAATAGACATCAATTAACTTATCTAATGAAAATGGGAATTGGAATTTCCAAATATAAATTCGAACTTTAACTGCGCAGAAGAAAACATCACCTTTCAATCACATTCGAGACATTGTCTAACACAAAATTATCTGTTTGGGTATAATTATTCATATTTTATATGTATACAAAATACACGGATGAAAGATAATTCACCTCAATTTCAATTACGGTGGTCATATCAACATGTGGTGCGTAGCATAACGAAAGTTTATCGCCGGTTGGCGCCTCCATCCGCGGTGGAAACATTTCGAGGATCTCCAGTTTGTCGATGCCACCGGGAAAGGTGGGGGGCGCTTAATCTTCACTTCAATCACCCCTTTGTACACTTTTACGCGTTTACTACCCTTCAACTTTTATCACAGACCACGGTTTTCCTTTTTTTTTTTTCTTTTCGAGCTATAGGCTCGTGTACATTATTGTATGTGATGGATGACGGAAACTTCTACACTCGTGTCACGATAATAAATCATCTGCATTGAGAAGAAACGAAATTATTTCAATTCAATTCGAGACGTTTAATTCAAAGCACATTTAAAATATTCGAATAAAATGTTAAATGATTATAGATCAAGTGACTGATTATAAATTTTGATTCGAGTGGATTCATAACGTATAATTCATTTTCATTTATTTTCGAGATTATTTTAAGATCTCATCTGATACTTTCGAATTTTGCATCTTTATTGTGATGATTCGAGTGTGACAATTGATTATAGAGACAATATTTGGAATAAGTTCGTCATTTTGTTTTACATTAAAGGAAAAACGTGAATACTTTCAATTCAGAAATATTTTTATTGTATTGAAAATTGAATCGAATTTTCAATCAAATTCAAAATTTATGTTCAATTCAGAACATTAGTTCTGATTTAAAATTAATGACTTCAACTCCAGTATGATATCCACTCTGAATCAAACACATTTTAACGTGATTCAATTTCAAGACTGATTTTCCAAATCACGTGTTAGAATACTATTTTTTCTGATTCAGGTAAACCTTTGAGTTGAATGAAAAACTAATGTATCAATAGCTCAATTTCAATTCATTTGATCTTGAAGTGTAATAGATTATTCATCAGTTAGAAATTTCATTCCAAATAACGAAGAATCATTCCAAACTAAAATACCAAATTCAAAATCCACTTGAATCAAATAAATTGCATTTCAAATGAAAATTTGTTCATCTTCAAATTACGCTCAACTCTTCTGATTTCGTGTGATAAAAAAATAAAATATAAACACATACACATCCACACACACACACACGCACCTGGTGCCATTCGTACATTAATTCACGCACTCATTCACCCATTAAATTATCATCAACTGATCATAATTATTTAAATTTCCACATCATATTCGTTCAGCTGTCACCCTGTATATAAATTGAACTACTGAACACTGACCGCGACGAACAGCTGATTGCGCCCGAGTAGTGTTATGTTACGTCTGCGACTGAGTCCTCGAGGTGCGTACGTTTACGCTCTTACTAGGAGACGCTAGCCAAACCCACCACTACTCCGCTACATTTCACCTCCCCTCTGAACTAACTTGTCCCTACCCTATAGCACTCGCGGCTTTATACTCATACTCAAACACACGTGTACTCTATTCATATTGCTATTTTACTAACGTGCCGAAATTTAAACTTCAGATGAGAAGATACAAATTGATCACGTATATAACTTAACAACTACATATGTAATATCATGATGATCGTGTCGACACCACGTGGACTACTACTCTTGGGTGCAGTAAATCCGCGTGCACTCAACTCCATTCGAGTGATGGCGGGGCGGCTTTCCCTCTCTCATCTTTCACTGATTGCTATACGGCATTCAGCATTAGGTGTCTCGTGCGCGCAGTCAATCGAGTAGGGTATTTCATATATTTATATATGCTGAATGGGGCGGCGGATGAAGCCGATGCTTGGGACGCCCCTCGTATACGAGTCTATTGCATGTAAAGTTCGTACTTGTACACTGTTGATACATCTATTGCTGAAAGAGAATGCACGAGTGTTAATTTAAATACCCTGAGAGGTTATTCTAATCGTTTTTCTTTTATTTATTGTTTATTTTTTTTTCCCGTTGTGCAAGCGCGCGATGTTTTTTGTTTAGGTATAAGTACGTAATTTTTTTATTCGTTGTTATTTTTGCCGGTGGCATAAAATAATGGCGTTATCATGATAATGTTATTATCTCCATTATTGTATTTGGAAAATGAATTGGTGAATTGGAAATTCATTGACGAGAATTTTTTGATTCAGTAGTATTACTTTATTTCAATAAGTGATATAAAATCGATTTCTCATGAGTAATTATTGATAGAAAATTGACTTTTATCGGAAAATAGTTTTTTTATTTTCGGGATTGATTATCCTCCTGGTTTTGTTTCAAGTTGAGTCATAGGTACTTCAAGCACGAGCACGTTGAAAATTTTCATTCTGTCTGGGAATTATAACAGTATTGATGTTGGCTTGCGGCTGACACTCCAGGCGACATTTATTTTGAAGTCTCGTGTTTTAATTGTAGAAAAATTAATGTTGTCACACGGAATATACGGGGGGGGGGGGGGGGGGGGGGGTTAGAATTTTACAATGCAGAAATTCAACGTTTTGTTATTTGTGATAATACAATCTGGAACGATCATTGTTAAAAAGAGATGTTTCATTTTCGTAAACATCAATTTTTTTTTAATCATCGTACATTTGCGATTATCTCGAGATGTAATTAGTTATGATTGATCGAGAAGTTTTGATAAAAAAATTTCTTCAATGTATAAAGTTAGGATTTAATTGATAGTAACAACTAATTTTGCATGACTGAATTTTTCTACATCTCACCTTATGCAGAACGATGTTTTCACTTTACAGAGTTTTGTCATTTATAGGATTGAACATTTGATCAGAAGCTTAGAATTTTTTACGAACGATAGTATTGAAAATAGAGAAACAAGAAAGGGAATCCGTACGACCCGGGTGACTCATTCGAAGACGATAAGAATTTGTGTCTTTGATATAGAGAATAAAGATGATAGTAAAACTTGAAAAAACATAATTATGGGCACCGTTCTCAATACATCATTACCTTGCTCAAGGACAAACCAACAAATCCATCGATGCCATCATCATGTGCTAACCTGAATTGTTTTTCAGGATACATTATTTCAAA
Organism: Meteorus colon; assembly: GCA_030523085.1. NCBI lineage: Eukaryota > Metazoa > Arthropoda > Insecta > Hymenoptera > Braconidae > Meteorus > Meteorus colon. The sequence continues at coordinate 26,938 of JAPYZH010000449.1, forward strand.
TTGCTAATTCGAAATGAATTCTCATTCAGATTGACACATAAATATTGGTAGTTAATTATAATAAGTAATATTGTCCACGCAGGATGGAAATTTATATTTATCCTACCATTCAGATGATTGTCGAATTGCATTTTATTCTGTTATGTAACGCTTTTGGTTATTGTTATAGTTATACTCAACTGTAGGAAAAAAAAAAAAATTATACCAAGTGCTTAAAAGAATGTGCGACCAAATGACAGAAAAATTAATTTTATATCATATACCATATATATTAAATATTTCGAGGTCACATGCATGGCGCGTGTGAAATAATGATTTTATATCAAAAGATAAAAATGTCATTAAGAGTTGTCGTCAATTTTTTTCTGAGAACTCAGAAAAATAAATGAGTAATACAATAGACAATGAATAAAATAATATTATCATTGGTAATCCATAAAATGTGTCGGATTGTAACCAAATATTTTGAATCGTTCATTTGTTATCATACATGAATCAAGTATTTGTTATCATCTCAATCATATAATACGATGGTGATACATATTCCATGTTTCCATTCATTCCAGAATTCTTATCCTCGAATTACTGCAACGATATATTTTCTTTTCCATGGAATTTTCCACTGTCAAATGCACAAGATATTGATAAAAATAATGATAAAAAAACGAAAAACGAAATCATTTTCTGTTTCATGAGTTTCGAATATAAATTGCACGTAGCAGTTTTTCAAGGGCACAGTTTTTTATTTCACTTTGTTAGGACAATATGATAAGCTCATTTTCTCGTCCATGGCCACCAGTAAACTTGATTTTAATCGAAACTGATAATTCCTTCAGCCATCATCAACCCATAAATGTATTCAAATTGGTTATTCTAATATTTCGGATGATAAGTCGTGGAAATTCCTGTTCAATCGTGACTCACATCCGGCTAGTTATCACTTCCATAAATTGCTTTCGTTTATAGGGAAATATATTTTACATTATCGATTCCTTCTCATGAAATATGAAGCTACATTTGTTTATGCCTGTGATATTGCAAATTAAATAGGAATATGAATTCTAGTAAATTCGAAACTTGGAAGGAAAGTATTTCATATGTCTCAATAGTTATATAGCAAATTACTGACTTCTACCTATCAATCAAGTTGAAAGGAAATAATCGAAATGCGATCATTTTCTCTCGACATCTCATCCATATTCACACAATCAAATATGAACTAGCAAAACAATTCCATTCGAACCCAAAATATTTCTCTTTTCACAGTAGTCACGAATTTTGTCATTAAAAAATTCCACAAGAAAAAAAATTTATCCCACCCATAACCACAGTCTTTTTCAAGATTGATTTAATATTCGAGGAAAGACGCATGCGAGACACGGTATGAGATGCATATGCGCAAAAAAAAAAAAAGATAATAATAATATAGGATGTAACAGAGGCAATCGGATAGATTTTGTATAGTTGTGCGAGAGAGGGAAGTGGCTAAACGACATTCCAGTCGGCCCATCTACAGCGCGCCACTCAACGGTAACCAACGCGCGCAACGCCCTTATCCTACTTACATTGACCAGCGTCGACGAGACGCGACGTGACGCCGTGCGGCTTGCCGACAGTGTATGTACATATATAAATGTTTGTGTCCTGATGAAGAGATTTATTGACGTGCTTGTTATCGTATACACTGAAAATGGGCGAAACCGTACAAAATTACAATACAAATTCATTTTAAATGTAACATATCGTTATATTGGTACTTGGAAAATTAACCACTGTATTCTGATGTATTCCTGGTATCATAATTTCTCGTTGATAAGAACGATCATAATACGCGGTAGCGTTTAGCGCCAAGTAATTGCCCGCGGAATTTGCTACTGCTGTATTATATTGCTGACAGGAAGAAGAGGGTTAGGTTACACAGTGATTATCTTGAATTCAATTAAATTATGTAGATATATTTTATATAAATTGAGGATTTCCTGTTGGTTGAAACCAAAATCAATTGGATTGGTACAGTAGTTGTGGATTTATTCCGGTTTTTGAATTGAAATCGTTTTCCGGGCAATTTTTTTTCTTCCTCCTGATAAATTCCTGTTTCAGTGACACATCGAGACTAGAGTTACATATATGTGCAAGCGAATTAGCTCTTGTGGTTGACATGGATTATCAATGTTTGAATCATATACAAAAAAGGATGAAAATTGTCTGTATCAGTATCACTGTGAATATTAATTCCATTTGGAATGCTCGCAGTAGTTTTGCCGAAGGGAAAAAAATGATTCTATGCATGAACTGGTTCTGCTTGAAATATCGGAGTATTTATCTTTGTCAAAATTATCTGAGAGATTGGGATTAATTTATTTATGCATTTCAATATTTAATTTTCCGTCATTCGAATCCTTCTCATATGCATTGGAGATTGACAAAAATATATATTCCATTTTCAATGTCAATTTGGATTTTATTCACACTGGTAGATTCTTCACGATGCTAATTGACTGCAAATCTTATTTGCAAAACTCCACTTGGACCTGTTATTCCAAATTAAATTTCCAAATCCGCAGTTAATATATGAAAAGCTTCAGATTATTCAGTTGCTGAACAGTAGGTTGGAAATGGGCATTTCAATTTTTTCGCATGGCATTTCATGGACAAATGGAGATGAAATTTCTCTTGAAGAATTTTTACATTCTCGTGTAAGAGTTTAAACGGAAATGCTTTCTTCGATATGAGTGCGGTGGACATGTGGAAATCCGTTCAATCTAGATTTATAAACTTTCAAGAATATCAATATTAAATGAAGACCATTTACACGTTAAACATTCATTATTATCCCATTCATCCGAGAATAATTGAAGGAGTATTCCTTTTTTTTTCAAATCCTGCATAAAAAAACTTTACTAAATCTCCTTTCTTAAAATAATTATGTTGTGGCCGATAATTTGATTGTACTTGTCATTGTCATTGTATCAACAAAATGGTTCTTACATCTGATGAGATAAAATCTATGAGACGACATTATTGAATTTGTAACAATACTGAAATGTAAATTGAAATAATTCTATCAATTGGATTCTTCTTTATACAATGATTCAGGTCTTCAATAATATTTACATCTATTCCCCTTTGCATCAGAATTACATGCGTAATACATTGAATTGTGCTACAGAGCAACAAAAGAAAAAACATAAAGATTTGCTCTATTAATCCAATCTATCGCAATACTATATCCGAAAACAAACATAGTTCCCGTCAATTTTCTTTCCCACTTTTCAATTATGCTGAGTAATATTCAATAATTTCAATTTATTTCATGTTGAAATTTTAGAGCTCTATATGATATACTCTTGAAAGAAAAACCAAGTTGAAAACCGCAGTTTATTACAATATTCTGCAATATAATATCATATAATAATAGAACATTTCAGTAAACTGTTCTTTATATGATAATTAGACTTGGAAATAATAAATAATTTCAGTTCTCGCTGTAATAAGAATAAACAAACAACATGCAATGATTACCAATTGGAAAAATCATTATACAGATGTGTAATTGTCAAAACTTTCCACAGCGAAAAGTTATTTTCTTAAATTACAATACAAATAGACGATGTGATTGTTCACCGTTAATTTTAGGACGAAGAACGCTAAGATGTATCATGAGAATCATATGTGGAAGAGGGTTCAAACTAACGGGATCGACGTCGATCATTGACGCTCATTATATGTGCTACCTTTGTGTGTATACTTGTATGTATATACATACCTGGATGCACGTTTGTGTGGGTGCCTTTCATACTTACACGTACACTTGACTCTTTACACTTTTAATCCCCGAATATTCATATATGTACATTCATTATCCACACATAGGCAGAGATAATTTGATGCTTATATGCTTATATACGAATGGTGATAGATACTCAATTTTATAATACATAAAAACAACGATTGATGTTATAGACCAGGTCACCCTAATAATTTTGGGACTGTGAATGCATCATTAATCATTATTTTAAATGTATAAAAAATACGGGTGAAGAAGAAAATTTTCTAATTTGAAATTACTGCGATCATGTGGCTCAATGTTAATGTGATTGGAGGACAATTAGGAATTCGGTTTTGGTGAATTTTTTTAATGGTTCTGTGTCTACTTAGGATTTTATTCGTGGGAATAATTTTAATAGGGAAATTTACGGAAAAAGGGGTTCTTGGTATGATTACTATCTATATTTAAATAGTCATTGCACATTGGAACGAGAATGAAATGAATTTTCAATCAATGTGTTAATTGCTACTGTTCTATGGATGAAAGTATTTTCTGATCGATAGTTGGGAATAGTTATGATGCGTGAAAAATCTGGTCCAATTTCACTGTTCCGATGGAAAGGGGGACTGAGCTAAGTTGCAAATATCAAATGGATTATAAAGTGGGATTGAAAATAGACTATGAGTGAGAGTTGATCATCGCATATATTTGGAAATAGTATGACAATGCGTTGGGCAATTCCACTATCTTTGGGCCATCATGAACACGGCAAAATGAATTCCACATTCTTTCTCTAAGTTATACACATTGATCGTGATACTGTGAAGTCGGTGCTGATGAAAAAACTGTCTAAGTATAAATTTTACGAAATAATGTGATAATGATACAATACCTACTGATTTCTAGTATAGAATTTGTAATCTATTAATACTTTCACTTATCTTAATGGCCCTCCTTTATTCATTCGAGCATTCTTATTCACATAATCGATTAACACACACTGAACAAAATATCGTTTTTGTTTTCATATAATGCACAGAGCATTTCCATGACATTCAGTGTATAATAATTAATAATGACTTTAACACAAGAACAAAATGATGAATAAGTTAAATAAATTGTTGAATGAAATAATGGAACCAGAAGGTAATCATTAGATGTGATGAAAAATTTTACCAGAATAATCCAAAGAATATTCATTTAAAAATGTAGTTTGATGCATAAATTTCGTATTTCGTGCGATCAAAAAAATGTTTATAAATTATCGATCAATATCTTGTAATAAATGTCGTTTCTAGCGTTACCATAATAAATTTAACATCAACGTTAGTCAGTGATGACTATATTTATCCTGATGTTTCAAGAATTTTCAATACCCTATAAAAAAAAAAGGAATCCACGCAAGTTTGAGTGGTATGTTTCGTTGCATTCTACAATGTCGCAACGCGTTCCCTGTTTTTTTTCTACCACAGTGACGATATTAAAAATCTGTTATAACATCGATAATAGTCAACTATTATAATAGCACATAGTAAAAATTACTCAATTTACAATCTAAAATATCGCATAAAAACTTGTTCATATATCAACACAATATTAATTGGCCCTTTTTCAATTCTCCGAGTGAGCGAAATGAGAAAGAATCAGTCATCATAGAATAGAAGGTGGAGGAATTTTTTGACAAGATGTCTTAACAAGAATATGAACAATTATATATCCATTTGGAAGATATCCAAAATAGTTTCACGTATACATTTATATGTACAATATAATGCCATATGGACAATTAAAAAGGAATAATGTGGATAGTTGTAACGGAAAGTGATCAGAAAAAACTTCAACAATTTTAGAATCATGAATAGCTTGTGTTTCTTTATGGCAGGCGATAACTCGTAATGATGCTTGCACACTTAATGGCGCAGTAATTCGTAGATATAATTATTGTAGTGGTTGTGTGACGTTCCCACGTTTTCCTATATTAAAGGTTTACATGAGCTATTGGCATAAACCTCAAACAATTTCTAAGAGTATCCAATTGGTCAAATCATCAATTTATTATTTTTAATTATACTCGTGCAATTAACATGAATTATGGTTTAATAATTCGATGATAAGCTTGAATGTCCTTTACAATTTCTAAATGCTACGAATATACAATAATATATTTATATATCTATAGGGTGATGCAAGTTTAACAGATGGAATGTGGGTATAGATATGCGGGCAAGATCGATGGCAATTAAACGTCGCGATAGGCCTTCCACTTTCCAGTTATTCACTGCTTTGCTTACTAGACATAGTGTATGTAGTGCATGCGTGCTTGTTCACGTATAATGTACCTTCGGTAATTGATCGCAATCGCACTGGGCATATAAACGTGCCGACGTGAGTCGTGTGTGCGCGCGCGCGCGACTTCTATGATTTCGCGACACAGGGCAGCACTCAGTGATTTTTGCTGCACACAAATCCATAATCGGCAACCGCGCGCGTAATTAGTTAGAGCGATCTTGAGTGAGCGCGAATCGACGGCAATGGCGCGAATTATGGAAAAGAATACATGAATAAATAAACTTTTCTCGCTCTTATTTTTCTATTTCTTTTTATTCGCGGCAAATAATTTCATGGAAATGATAAAATTCTCATCGTGATGCAGGAATTTTTTATCATTCAGAAATAGAAAATTCAAAAATGTTTGCTGGATATTTACGGATACATAAGAGAAAGAAAGATGATTTGAAGTGAACGAATAGAAGTTTCATTCAATTTTGTTTTAGCAGTTGATGTATTAAAAGAGATGATAATAATTCAGCTACAGATTCATCCAAATATTTTGAAGAGGAAATATGAATTTTGTATTTAGTCATAACTATATCGATATTCTACAAAGTCTGTTTTGAATTGCGAAAGTAACAAAGTAAAATTGAGTTGCGATGGAAATTTTTATAATATTTATAATTCAATATGGACGGAAGTATAAAAATTAAATCTGAATGTACTTAAAATAATTTAAATTTGGAGTTTTATATTTCCAATGCACTTCTCATAAATACATTCCAGTTTGATCTTTTGTTTCAAGTGAAATTCACAAATTTGTGATTAATAAAAACAATATTCGAGACGGCTTTGATCGCTAAGCGATAGATTGAAAATGTGTTATTTCAATTTTTGATGTGACGTTCTTCAGACATACAATAGAGAACATTCTTTTGTGGTAGTTCCACACTCATATGAAAGTTTAATGTGAAATGCGCTCTTTGATATCATTGCACTGAGCATAACGCGACTTTCGGATCTCAATCTTTACGTTTCAATGACTCACGTACTCTAATATCCCCGTGAAAAATCATCCAATCTAAATTTATCAACTTCCAAGAATATCACTAATAAATTTCAACTATTTACACGTTGCACATCAATCATTGTCATTTTATCAAATGAATTTTTATAGAAATATGAAATGTTCTCAATTTCAACAGTACACTTAATCACGATAAAAAACGAGACATATTTTTTTTTTTTTTTTTTTTCGTTAATTCAATCAACCAATTAAATTGAAAAATTTAATATCTCACAATTAATTATAAAATTCGCCCTAACTTAAAATCATCAGTTGGATTTACACAGAATTCCACATAAACTCTAATTGAAATAACATTTTCTACCGATTCAAATTAATGTATACCCTGTTTGCTTCTTATTCGCAGATATTAATTCATATTTTATGGAAGATATGTACATACTCTTATACACACATTTATACAGAATATATAATATAGCCAAGTTATATGTCGAGAAACAAGTTTTGTGCCAAGAGCAATTTAATTAATTATCCATGTCTTGATTTATGAAGATACACGTGATGTTACGACCCAGAGCTTTGCCTCTTTACCTTCTCTTTGGTATACATACAATAATGGGCTCATTCAAATTAACGAGTGTAATTACAGGTCATAGAGTTTAGGTCCTTTGTGCGGAAAAGGTTATGATGATAAAGTTTGGTAAAAATAAAAAATAAAATAGATAAATAACAAAAATATACGGAAGAAAGTCAAGCGAGAGAGTTTAGCAATATATTGGCGTTGTGTGACAAACGATCATTTCGAAATGGGCCGTTCCCGCCGGTGATCCATCTATCAAGCCGTTTGTGTACTATGTTAAAGACACAGACGAGAGATCGTTGATCGCGGTTGCAGTCGAATTAGCCGCCGGCACGCAATGATAGTACACCGATTTGAAGGATCGCGTGAAAGCTCCGGTTTATAAAAGGGAGCCTGTGCCTGGTGCATTAGTATAGTCGATAGTGTGCATTCACTGTCGCTGCTATAAGGCTATTATGTTGCGGTCCGATGTCGCTCTCTCGCCAGTACAACCAACTCATACATAAATACATGTCGGATGAATATAAAACGTGCGCCGACGGGTATAGGCAGGTGCCTCCCAGGCTTTACAATTTTTACTTTTAAGAAAAATTGTGGAAAATTGGTTACACTATTAGTATATTTAGGAGAACGTGGGGGTTTATTCAGTCAGTTTATAAAATACTATTCACTCTCGTTTATACTGAATTGTGAAGGCAGAAATCAGATATAGAAGATGTTGATTCATTAAAGCTCCAGTGTACGATTTTTTCCGATTTTCTATAGATTTTCTACAGATTTTTCGGATGTTTATTTTATTATTATTTACAGAAAGATAGCAGAAAAATAAAATGGATCATAAAGATAATGAATTGCTGCAGGGATTTTTTGATGTCGAGTGATTAAATATTGCTTCAGGAAAAAAGTTCAGCTCGTAATGAAATTTCAGTTATTTATGATTGGACTTCCTGATTCATGCACTATTTTTCTTATCTATTCAATCAATTTTCATTGATACTTCTTCTTCTAGGTAATCAGGATTCCTTTGTGAGTAATCACACGCACTTTTGAGTAGATACAATTACATTATCGGAAATTTGACGAGACACTTGACGTAACTTGATAAAGTGCTGGTTTCCATAGAAAATTTCAAATATTTATGAGTTACCACATCTTTATGCACGCGTTGTAGGTTTGGCGTTGAACTTTCTTATGGTTCCTCATTATCGGCTTTCATAATGCTGCTATCATGTTTTTAAGAATCAATTAACGAATTTATGGCAAGTTGATGATTTTCACCAGATGCCTCACATGCCCCAATGGTGAATGTCCCTTCACTAATTCCAAAAATTTTAAAAAATGCTGTCATGTCTAGGTGAATTTGATAAACAACAGTTTCAGCGGTGTGATGGAGCCAATTTTTTTTTTCATTTTTTACACTGCACTTCATGAACAAAATTTTCATCCAATTAAACTGGAACATTCATGAGATTGATTGGTCCTCTACTATTCATTTATTATATTTAAGTCAAAGTTATTTCTGATTATTAATCACTGAAGAGTAATTGTCAATGAAAAAACTTTTCTGGATTTTATCATAAGGATTATATGATAATTCATTAATTATATACGTTGATATTGCTGTGTAAGATATTCATGGTGAAAGCATCGTTTTGAATTCTTTTGGGCAACGTGGTACATTGCATATGGATACATAATGTATGTATAGTATAGTTCCCATCAGGTTATCATCAGTTAAACATAAAAGTCGACACGTGTACATACGATATGATAATATAGGACGAAAGTCATGATGCATTTAACCTCCCAAACTGTTCGCCTCATTTCATTTCTGATGAAAATAATTATATACGTAATATGTACTTAATACATTATTGTGAAATTTTGCTCACATATTCTGAACAGTTTAACTTTTCATGAGTTATTGATTATAATATTTATGCGTTCCCATTTGAAAAGTTGGTAATGGATATTTAACAAAGGAAAAAGGGATTTTTTTTTTGGGTAATCAATGAAAAATATTTTCATTTACAGCTATGAAGTTTCATAATTTTTCTTGATTTATTTTTTCTCTGTTAATGCAAGTTCAATTGTGATATGGAACATGTGGTTTTGAAGAAATATTAAAATGGGGTAGACAATATTCCACTTGTATTCATCATGGGAGAATCATGCATGTTAATTTCCTGTCCATGATAAATTTTATCAATTCAATAATTATCGATTTATTTTTCATGAAGGAAAATTAGAAAAATTTGTTTTCGTCAAAAGCGATATGATAAGATCTAGATCAAAATCTCAGTGTTCTTGGATGAACCTTTCATATCACGATGTAACAGAGATTGCGACACCTTTTTTTTTGCGTTCAGTCAATTGAAACTTCATGAAAGTTTTCCAAAACACCGTCACGATTTCTGTACTAAATTAAATTCTGTATATACCAAATTAAAGTTGAAAATATTCTAGAGACTCACATGAAACCAATAATTGAAATACCAATTTCAAAATTACATATTTATATCACCAATTACCGACCCCAAAGACATTGTCACCAGATCCACAAATTGAAACGATATTTATAGAAATATGAGTGTCTGAAAGAGGACCCAACTCATCAAACCTTCTCCAATCAATCAAACAACTGTGTAAATTCCATTCGGTAAATTAAGATTACAATACAAAATAGAAATCGATAAAAAATTGATATGTGGAACTTTGATTAAGAAGTTGATTTCTCATCTATAAGTTCACACTACAGATCTGATATGTGTGATCGCGATTGCCGATGTGGAACCATCTTTTTCGAAACAGGCGTAACTAGATAGGTCGACCCACTTTTCTGACATTGACGAGAGTGCTTACATACATATATATATCATCTACACATGTATAGCAAGTTTCTCTTACGTCCGTTAGAAATACCATACTCATTATTAATTTTTTTCTCCTTCTCATTCTGCAATAAGATATATACTGCCAATTGTGTACACGCCTATATACTATTGACAGCAGATTGGTTTTCGCAATGTGCATATATAATTGTTGATAATTATTTATCTATCGATTTATATAGCTATTAGTCATTCAGTGAGTCCGTCGATGTTTAATATGATGTTGATTATTAAATAAACATTTTTATCACGTGATATGATGCATTGAAAATTGTTCGACGTAATGGATGCAGGATTAGACAGGTTTTCTTTGATTTGTATATGCAAGAGTTATCATACATGTGACTATACAGCAGCTTTCCACGGAAATTGAAAATGGTGTACAGAAGAAAATGGACAAAACTAAACGGTAAAAACATTTATGGCACTTTTTCCCCGTATTTATTAGCATGTCTGTACCATGTACAAATTCATGTGTAGCCACTCAACCTCATCCGCCTACAAGTGAATGCGAGGGAATGAAAAATGCAGTTGAGGAAGAATGAATTTTATTTTGATGACAATAAAGCTAAAAGGATGGTGGATATAGACGTCAAATATTTGAGTTGGTGAAGAGGTGAAAACTATGAAGTTGAATGGGATTGGAAGTGTTAGTTTAAATGAAAATTGAAAACTAATAAAATAATTTTCTCAATTCGTAGTATTATTGTTATCAGGAATGTGAATTAATGTTCGAACATTTCATCACATGGAAACCATGATTTTCCATTCATTAAAAGACATGGAGATAATACATTGAGGAAGTGAACCTTTTCAATCATTCTCATTAACATATGAATAGACGACGTAGATGACGTAGTTAAATACGAGTTAAATAAAGAACCTCGGCAACTGTGAAAATGTTAGGGTTATATACTAATTACTTTTCCAGACATTAGGAACATTGAAAAAACATCAATCAAATACATTCCGGATTTATTGAAATTTTTTATGAAATTCAAAATCAAATAGAGAATAACACAACAATTCTATTAAAGAATTTATAGCTGATTCAGATATTCTGATGGTTTTTATGATGGTGATTATAGATGGCAATGTAATTTTATGTATTTGATTTCCATTTTACTTCTCCGTTCCGCAAAATAATCTAGAAGTGTCGTTTTATATCATAGATGTGAGTGTAATAACGGCCTGATCATCATTCAGCGTCTAAAAGTGGTGACTGGAATGCCCGCAAGTGGCAAAACGCTTGAATGTGCGCGATGCGTTGAAGCCGCATGTATGCAACGCAGTCAAATACAACTGAAGTCTGTACGATATTTCTATTGATCATCAACCATCATTCATGAGTTCATGACTAATAATATCTAGCGGTATTCATTTATATCTGTATGCAAACATTGATGGTTCACCGATGATGTTTTTTTTTCTTTTTACACTTCTGTGTTATATGCATCAGTATACATTACTGCATGGCAAGCACTTTCATCTGTACTAATATAAGATGCAGCATCTATAATACAACTTGTTTTCTGATATATAGCTGAGAGAAACTTGGCAAGTGCGCAATTCGTCCGATACGATTAGATTGCAGGCAGTGTGTAGAGAGATAGTAGCAAATAAATCCGTTTGCTATTGACTCTGAATAATATTCTATGCGCTGTATGATTTCAATTATTTGTATACTTTCATAATTTATCGGTCAAGAATTTCTGAAATCATTTGACGTTCTAAACTTTGAAGCACCAACGGAAAAGTGGAATTACTTCTTGATAAAATTGAATATCGCGTGTAGCAGCTTATTCTCGAATATGTGTAACTATGTCTGTGTTAAAATTTCAAATGAAGTCATTATATTGACTTGATAATTACGTTCGACTTTAGCATTGCAACTAACGATGTTGACTATGGTATCAGGGCCTGCGGTAAGTAATTTATCGAAATGGCATCACTGAATAGACGCTAACAAGAAGATATAATTGTTGTTCTGTGTTGGTGATAGTCATTATGAATTCCTAGAAGAGAACTTTCAGTTCCAATTTGATGATATTGAAATGAAAAATTTGAAAATCATCATATTGATGGGTTTTGTTGTTGTATTATTGATATTGACAAATCGTGCGTCATCAAGTTCCAATGGTTAATGAAAAAATCTAAAGAAAGGATTTGATTTGTTTATTTTGTATTGAGAAAGAAGAAATATTCTCTTCCTCATTCAATTTCGTAATTTGTACTCAACTGTTGTATGAAGTATCGATATTTCAATTTTCCAAAAGTCGCTACATGAGATAAAACAAAAAATTAGCATCGATTTATGTAATCAATACAAAAATGCTACAGTTCCCAAAATTAAACTATGAATTGACAAGGACATAAAACTATAATAACTCGCGTACATATAGCAATTTTTTAATGACCTATTGATAAAAAAAAAAGTATTTAATTAGTACGTACGTAATGTAAGGTTAATAAAGAGAAACGAAATGATAATATTATAACAAACATACGTTGCGGTGAAATTGAAAAATTCAATCTGGTTGATGACTGAATATATATATATATATATGATAGAATAGATGTATTCTAAAACTCGTTTTGTTTGACCTCGTCATCATCGTGGGGCTTACCTCACAACCGCTATTCCGAGCGTCCTACGCACTCAGATTAAAACATGTAAGTATCTAGTGAAGGAAAATATATATATATATTTGATGTATACATATACACGTATATGTATATAGAATAGGACTCTATATATGTGTGTATATGAACAGCTATATACGATGAAGCCCGGAGGTGAAGTGAGTCAAAGCACTCTTCTTACCTTCAGGGTAATTGGGGAATCCTATAGTGATGCATTGGTGCATGTCGAAATCAATGACATTTTAAATGGAGTAAATATAAAAGAATGAAAAAATAAATCCAATGTAGGATCAATAGTTTCTAATAATTCGAAGTAGATATTATTTGGAATGTTGGGGACTTTATCGGTAAATTTAGAAGTATCGCGAGTATAATTCGAAATGAGCAGAAGTTTTTGAGGGAGCAAATTGATACAGTCAATATCGTCACTGCTTGCAATTGATTGAATGGTTTTGTTTATTTTTTTTTATGGGTATGGATCGATGAATCTTCTTTTTGAATTCTTTCACCATCATGATTTGATGAGGTACCGTTTTTCTTTCAGAATTTTCTACCTAAGGATTAAAATTGGTTGATGAAGTCGGAAGATATGTGCGATTAGGATTGGGGGAAGTAAATTGTTGTGTGAAGAATGTTTGTCGGTGGGTGGACGATCGGGGGATTTTGAAGGGTTGAATGAACTCACTGTCGTCAACATTAGAATTGAGAATGTAATTTACACATGCCACGTGTTTTTTATGGTATTAATATGTTTGAAACTTGTAAAATATTCTCGATTTTGTCAGAATTGATCTTTGATACTTTGATCACATCCATTTTTCAATGTAATCATTCAAGTTTACGAAGCAATAGGACACATGTGATGGGAAAACGATAAGCAATTTAACAATCACGAACAATATATCGCATTGATCATTGAATGATCGAAAAGTCATATAAAATTTCATTATATTTTCAAAGAAAAATGAATTTAAGAAACGAATGTCTGTGCAAATTTGATTCAACAACACTGAAAAGGTAAGTGAAATCCTCTTGGTAAATGAGAATTGAATTACGAATGTGATAAGATGATATATTTATGTATAATAAGAAAACAAATCAATGCATTTAATGTTTTCAATCTTTGCGATTGATTAAAAATCACCTCATCATGTTTTGAATCAAATAAAGAAAATTTCTTTAAATAAATATACAAATGAAGAAATGGAATATGTTCGAACGGAGAAGTTAATATTCTCTGTCGATACAAGTCACCGTGTCGACAAGACAGCTCACCGCATTTGAAATAGTGCACGTAATTCTGCATACTCTCTTGTCGCAGAAAAAAGAAAAATATGAAAGAACTGTATTTTTATCCTCCACCATTTCAAATTTATGATACTTAAATTTTTCATATAGAATCCATATGTTTCTGTAACGAATACATATAAATTTGGATATGCTCGTGGTATACAACCAGCAAAGTGAAATTAATCGCATAAATAACAAATCCATATTTTATTATCCATATTAACCAGGTCTGAAAACTCAAATTAGTCTCTGATAATCGAGAACTAAATGCGGAATTCGTATAACTATTATGTAATTACTAATCTCATGGGAATAAATTTATTTAAAACCTTCATTTATAATACGCCGAACCTCACGAGAAATGGAATCGTTTTCTCATTTTGCATATTTGATTTCAATCAGATAAAAAGGATCATCAAAGTATTTCATTTTCATTCCAGTTTTTTTACAAATATTCCGATTTCTATTTTCTTTTTCAATAAAAACAATTAAATCTTCAAATTGGCTCTAAAACCTATATTATGAAAGCCAATGAAATATAAACAAAAGTATATCATTACAAAATAAAAGAAGTCAAGGAATATTCCCATTTGTAACTCTCCGTAACCTTTAATAAAAGCAAAATAACTTAATTTCGTTTCATATTCACATTTTTCACTACATCCCTAAGACTTCGAACTTTTTATAATATCACTCAATCTACAACACAGTATAAAAATATAAAAAAACAAACGATTGAACTTGGGGATGAGAAAAAAGAAATGAAAACTCTACAAATTCATCATGAAATATTAAATTTCAGCTAAAAAAAAAAATATCAAACTTACATCGTCAACATCATCATTCAAATTGTCATTAGCACTCGTCTGCAGTACAAACGTAACATCATTATTATTGTTGTGATTATTATTATTATTATTATTATTGCTATTATTATTATTATTATTATTATTAGACACTGCTACAGCGAGTGATGGTAATTTTCGATGATTGACTGTCTCAGAATCACTATTTCGTTTTCTTTTTTCACAATTGGTTCTTGCATCGTGCTCTTTAATAATCATATTAGTGACCATGAGCTCGGAAGATTGTGCGCTAGCTGGCGATGGTATATCGTCCAATGGTGACATTGCATTGGCTCTGTCCACCTTTCTGCTATCACGTATCGACATAGCAACCCATACGTAGGTACTTGATTAATATCTAGACAAACTTTATACATTTATTAATCGCCTATCCGTCGCGATGCATTCTCCAATTATCTTCATATTTTTACCGCCCGGTCAATGTCAATAATATTATTGAATACAGTGTGTGTGTGTGTGTGTGTGTCTGTGTGTCTGTTTGTACTGTATTCAATGATCAATAAACAAATGAACTAAAATTATTGTGCAAAATTCACTGAAACTGCTGGAGTAATAACGCATCACATTCGATGTGGCACTAATGATATATTTACTAATCTCTAATGTCGCACACACGGTCCATCGTTAGATAAACAAATTTTATTGTCAATGTCACTTGAATTTGACAATGATGACACTAGTTCAATTGATCACACACATTTTCAACGAATTATCAATCACAAAATGCGAATATAAATGGAACAGATGTGATATGCCACGTGGTTGTAGTGGTGTCATATAAATCACGTGGCGCGAGTTTTGGAAAAGTTTCCGGGAAAGCACCGCAGGTGGACGGGATATTATGCGCGCGGGTATTGGTCGAGGTCGGTGAGACCTGGTGAGAGACCGCGTTGGCGCGCGCGCCTCTCAAGAATGGCCTAAAGGCGAAAACGAGAAAAGAAGGTACGAGGTGGCGGGTGGCGGGTGCTCACGAGTGGCAAGAGAGGGCAAAATCTCTGTGCGTTGGAGCAAGTGTTGAACCGCTTGACCACTAACAGCATTGTGGGTACCGGTATCACCGCTTCCCCCACCCCTCTTCACACACATATATATACATAGACAGATACGTATGTAACAACACACACACACACACACTATTGAATACTCTGCTCCTTCTTCCTTTCTCTTCAATTTTATACATGTGAAATGCTGTTGATGCATTATTACGAGATGATTTGAATCGAATGAGGAATAACATTTTTATTTTGATGTAGATAAAATTCTGATAGGTGAATCGTTTGAATAAGAATTATCTATTTAAAATATAATTAATATTTCTTCGATAAGAGACTGGTTTTATATTTGATTTGAAATTCTGGTTTGTTATGAATGGAATATTATTTCAATTTTGAATTAATTATTTAATCATTACGCATACTTGTAATTGATGCAATATGGAATTTATTTCATAAATGTATAATTTTCTTAAATAGGATGAATGAAATTTGTATTTGTTTATGGATATGACAACTAAGCTGTCGAATGATTACAAACGTATTCCATAATTAATGAGGAGTGTAATATACTGCTCACTGTTAACAGCTCTATCCACTTGATGAGATAGATGATTGGTTCAAATATAATTTTCCTCCTTGATTATGATATTCATTTTCGCAGTCTTCATATGGATAATAATGAGAATTGGAGCGGATAATGCTATATCATCTGACTGTGAATAAAATTCTGGATTGATTCATTGATGTATATAGATGAGTAGGGAATAAGATTATTATTTATATACCAATTTTTAATTCATGCTGATTATTATATTCTCCAATTTATACCACAATATACCATCTAGTGATTTCGTAACTTGGACGTTGTTTTATTCCAACAATTTGTTTATAATTTCATTTAAAATTAATTATATCCTAGATAAATAAAAATTCAATGCCAAATTTTACTGGAATGGAATTCCTCAGATCTTTCATTCATAAGATAAATTTATGAATCATTTCAATAATTTTTTTCAACTTCTCTGGAGTAATTTTCATTCAATCAAAATGACATGCCAAAATAAGTAACCGAATATATTTGCGATTGAAAATATTTTTTAAACTTCTGCAAGCTGGAAAAGAGCATGACATCAATGCATCATCCTTCGTGCTTTCCAGGTGTTAGAAATTCACCTAAAAAATCATCAAATCTTCATTCCAGAATCAATTAAAAAAAACCAGAAACTAAACGATGATGAAAAAATCTTTCTCACTGATTTACTAACAGTAAGCGATTTATCTTCTAAATCTACTAAATCCTGTAAGCCCTGGACACCTAATAACCATAACAATTCCACCCATTTGTGAATCATCAACTACAAGTGATATAATAGCCTATCCTAATCGGGCCCTTTGCATCTACCCATAGAAAATACGATCCTGTCTAGTAAAACTGTCTCATTAAGTCACAAAGTCGTTGATTTTCTAGTCGCGCGTGAACTACAAATTGCAATTCAAATTACAAACATATACAACAGAAAGCGATGCATCACTACGATTTGATTTTATCTGCTTGAATAGATTTGCAAGATCGAGATATTTCTCAGTATACTTGAAATACTTCATGTTCATATACCCGCACACCTTGAATGAACGACTTTAACTGTTGTCGAACGAGTTTAAAATATCGTCTAAATGTATAGATATAATTCTACACACACACACACACATTCATACACACAAACACACGCACACATATATATATATCGATTGGTGTAGTGGCGATGTAAAAGCATGGACCTTGGAGAGCCTCGAGGCTTTCACTGCTGCAGCTCCCGCGCGTTTGGTACTCACTTGCCTCCAGTCATACTCTACATAATATATGAATATATATCTATATATCAATATATCTGATGTATATCTATATCAAATATATCATGACATATCATCAGGTTCTTCAACATTGTTATATTTTAAACCTGTCCTGGAAAATTTATCCGAACATTTTTATTTTTCTTGTCACTTGCAGTGTTTTTTACTTTTCCTGTTCAAACTGGTTGAAATGCACTTGCAAATGTACACTTCAATGCTCATATATTAAATATACTTATGTCAAGATTGAGGATTATTCATTGATAATGCCAACGAGCAAGTGCGCAAAAGATGGATATAAGTTTCTTTTGACAGTCGCGTGTGGTAGCTCCCAGGAGAAATCTTTCAACATATTTTCTCGACCATTCTGTACTTCTCTGCCGGATGCAGATAGCGCCGTGTTTGGGACGAAGTCTTTTCCCCTCACTGTATAGTTATAGGTATTTGTATGCATGTGCTTCACGAATTTAAGAATATATAATGCATGGAGATGTATGAGAGTATGGTGACACAATGTGACTTGATGGGAAAGGACATCCCAACAGTTTGCGATATGGTGTATAATATGAGCGTTTGTATTATGTTAGTTGGAATGATGTTATGTCTGTTGTCCACAATCCATGGACGAGATATTATTATTGTACTGGACTTGATTTTATCGAATATATTCTGTTGATGCATCATTGCTTGCATATTTATATGGAATGTTTATTTCTATGCTAATGAATATCAATTTACTGTTTGAGAACTTTTGACATATTGAATGAAGTTGTGGTTCATCAATGTAATAGAGAAAATCATAGTGGAAATTGAATAGATTTAGTTTGTTTATAAGGTATGATTTTTGTCATCTGTATGATTCTGAGGAGAAGAAAGTTGGAAATGTGAATTATTAACAGAGATCATATCGACATTTGGATATTGTAATGTTTGGTTTACAAATTTAATTTGCGAGTTGTGAAGAATTTTCTTCAGTAGATTTCAGTAATTGTCTGATTAGATTGTGATATTGATTGTTGCTAAGCGTAACTGTCTTATTATATTAAACCCCCTAGACAGTATTGAACAAAATTATACCATAAGAAAAAAATTCATTTGATAAAATCATGTAATCGTATCGTAAAGTGGTATTACAAATTATAAAATACGATTACATACAATCCCACGATATACACAAAATTTAATCTTGTGCAAATTTTGTTGTAACATGACAAGTATTCGAACACACCTGTCACGATTTATTCGCAAGTAATTTTTCAACGTCAATTTTCACCATGTGATATTAAAAAAAAAAAATTGGAACGCTATATCAAACCTTTACATTACAAACTGCAATAAAATTTTTCCACTGTATTTATATATCAATCTATAATTTGTACTGTATATATTGCAGTTTTCCATTTATTTTCTCTATGACTTGGGCGGATTGTGGATTGAATATTGCTTGAGAATGTTTTTAACCAACGAAAATCCGATCACGTATAATCTCGTCATGTTGTTATATACTTGCTTTGGCATGTAGACACGGTAATTCGCGATGCATTTCGTTAAATTGTTCACGATCATGCAGTGGTATAGATCGTGTGGTAAAAGGATTCGTAAACCACAAAACGACAAACGCGACTTCAACTCTAACTCTCTCGGCTATTAGAACACGTAGCATCAGGGATACAGACCATAACGTTTGTCTATATGTACTGACCGAGCTGCGGTTGGCAAAGTGGAGAAGAAGCCTTGCGGTTTTGCCATCGAGAAATAGCATCACAGCTCGCGATATCATATTCCCCATACACGAGCGCACGCGTTCTTGTTACGGCACTTACAATTTATATCCAACTTCTATATGCAATAATCTATATTGTATATTTTTTTTTTTATTTTGAATTGTTCATATATTTATTCGAATATACATTATGATGATGGATCGTCTCGTTAAGTCAGCAGAGGCATTCGTCAGTTATATCAGCAGATGATTTTGAAAAATTTACAACCATTTGAAATTGAACGATGAAAGATTTCTCTGTGTGTAAAGCTATATAAATGGATTATCTCCAGCTTCCAATAACACTGGAGTAAAAAATTGGAATGGTGGAAATATAAGTGGAGTTGTTGTAGGAAAATAGCTTGCTGTTCCATATTTTCAGAGCCAAAAGTGATCCAAGTTATTCAAACCACGAATGTTTGAATAGAACTCTGTTTAACATTATTTCTATAGTTCTGATTTGGAATTCCATCGTTTCATATATTTGTGAAAGTGTTGGTTGATGGGCATAAAAATTGAGTTCCATCGATTCATATGGGATTGATTCGCGTGTCGATAAAGTTTTTCACTCTTAGTAACTATGAGAATGTTTGTCAAAGTTGTGGTGTACTTTTGTTGTGACAATGTTACTAGTGGAATATCGGTAGGTGAAGTTTGTTCCGTTTGATAGTTTCGAAGATCTCGTAATTTGCTGCTTGATAATAAAAATTCAGGAATTGGTATTGAATATCCAGTTATTCTATATTTTTTTCTTCAAATTCATCGAACGACTAGAACAAAATGAATGAGAAGGGTGTTATTAAGGTTAAAAGTACAGTGTTCATAGACAGACGGTAAAACCGAACGTGTGTCAATCAGCAAAAACGAAAGTCGTTACAAGTCATTTTTTTTTTCTAAGGACTCAATCTGTATGAAGTTAAAAGGATTGTTAAACAAAATTGAGTTTGTCATGATGTTAAAACGGAAAAAAATTCTATGAATAAGAGAATATTTAAATCGATTTCCTAGAAATTAATCGCATTGGATAAATATATTATCCACAGTGCATTCTAAATTACTAAAAAATGATAATAACATAATATTAAAGCTTTCAAACCGAAGAGAGACTGGCCAATGTGGAACAAATACTCGATTCAATTCTAACATAAAAATAAGTTATTCAACTGTTCACCAGCTGACCCTGCGTTCTGATCAGCGTCAAATTTCAATTTCTATACTAGCGGTATATATATATACAACTCCGCAATTTGAAGAAGTATAATGACGAATATTGCATATACGATTGGGTAAAATTGACTTTTTAATGCTTAACTGTGGACAAACTACAGACGAGAGGGCAATTCGGCCGGATCAAAGAGACAAAAGATTTTGACATAACGAGGACACACGTCTCAGAAGATGTGCGTCGGTAAATCAAGCGTCATGAACAAGAGGCGGGAGAAGGACGCGTATATATACGTTTGCAGTTGCGGTGCCTTTGGTCACAGTCCAGTTCACTCGAGTCTGCGCATCAAAATTACTTATATACATATATGTATGTGTACAGGTCTATATATTGAGTGTATCGCACCCACATTAATATATTTCATACGTATCGTTACAATGTCTGTGTCTTCACATATATTTATATGATATTACGCGTAACTCAAGCATTGTTCAATCATTTCCTTATACCTATTTTAAACTGTTCAGAAGCATATGTGAACGGATTGTGAGGAATAAATCGACTTTTCAAACTCTCTGTCCCAGTCTTGACGTGCTTTTTTTTTCTTTTTCCTTTCTTCTTTTTTCTGTTTTCTTTTTTCTTCCTTGTTTCTTGTGTCTCATTTTCTCCACTATCATTCCATCCACATGAGCCGTTTCTCTCTTGTTCTCTTTTACGTATATGTATGACCGCGTCTCTCCCCTAACTCGAGATTCCGTTGTGCTGACACTCGTTTGGTTCAGCCCGGTGCATCAGGTCAACGCCCCATTGACCAGCGCGCCTTCCTCATTCGTTCAAGAAATTTTTCTCTTCAGACATTGTTTCAACTTGTAGTTCGACAGGTGGTGTTTTTTTTTTTGTGATTACTTCATTGTATGATTTAACTATGATAAACGTGTGGAGGAGAATGATAATTATTCTCGCAAAGATGATTCACATTTATTCATGAAAGTTTGTCAGGTATTTTTTGGATTGTATCGAAAGTAAAAATAAAATTTAAAGTGATGTAATTTCATTGGTGAGAGATGTTATGTCTCACAGGTGAAACGTTCTATTTCTTCTTTTCTTTGATATCTGCGAGATTGCTGAACGTTCCTCACATTCTACAGATCAGATGACAAAATTTGTTATTGATATTCCAATTTATATTGTAATTTGCATTAGAATTAATTTTTCTATGGATTCAATTGTTATACTGAGATGAAATTTCAAATTTCGGTATCATCAGAAATGCCTCATTGGATTTTATTCATTCAATTTTCGAAAATCATATTCAGAACAAACAGGGCATCGAACATCTTAATCGCAGATAACATGAAAATAAATCAACTTACTTTTGGTGAAAATTAAATCAAAAGCTTGCGAAATTTCTCAAAGGGATCATCAGCTATTTTTCTCAATCATGAAATATCAACAGAATAATAGCAACGTGAACTATATGTTAAATCTTGAATTATTCCAATTTTCATCAACTGCATAAAAAGATCACAAAAAAAAACACATCTCGAATTTCTGTCAAAGTACACAAATGGGCTGTGCAAAATACACATTACTTGAAATTCAGTTCATTTAAAATATTTCAATAGTCCTTCCTTTCACTCAACATCGATATGCCAATAAAGTAATATCTCCATCTGTTACTCTGCGAATTGAGTTGGAACAACTTGTTAGAGATAAAACAACCTGATGAATTTTTTTTTCTTTTCGAATGGTTCATTCATGATGATGATGGGTTTTACTAACACGAACATCACACTACACATATGTATCTACGTATATACTCAAAGTCGAAAGAGAAAAAAAAAAGAAAAACGAACAAATCTAGAAAAAAAATACAAGCAAGCAATATCGCACCGAGTGAAGTGTTTGATACATCCATGAAGACGAAAGTCACGACAGCGGCGAACGTTATTGTGTATTGCTAATGTATATTCATCCACACACTCATATACACACGTTTCGCACGAGCCATTGCAACCCATTACCGATTTATTATTTTTACTCGTAGGTCAATTTTCTGGGACACAGCGATAGACGTGTCTGATGTATTTGTATAAAAATCATGTGTCCACCATCGTATTGCTCACTGTATATATATATGTATATATATTGCATCGTCACGTATACACACTGGGGATTTACCGAGCATTACGCGTCCACAACCACGAGGTCCAATGATACGCAGAGACAATAATTATGGCACACCCCCGCGGTTGGAGATTTTAATTCCAACGTGCCGCGCCCTTTCGTGTCGCTCAAAGTGCACATTTTGTAGTCTCCGTACTCCACTATACAAAATGTAATATCATATGCACGAGTAACCTGCCCCTGTAGACGCGTGCAATTATATGTCCCTCAAAATTAATAATTCATGTATGTGTTTATATTAACATCGAACATATGGTGCTTTCAATGGGACCCATAGCTGGAATCAAAGTGTGTAATTTGTGCCAACATCAATTCCACTCCGCACATCAGTGATATTGGGGGTTATTCGCTTCATTAGTTGATTAAGAATTTTGCTGTGATTATTTGCTTTTGAGGTGTCACATTTCGAGTTTGCTCAGAAGTTCATTCGATGTTAGAAATTTTTGGAGGAATTAAGTACACAGCCAATACTTTGATCTGAAGTTGATACGATTGAGATAATTAATGACAAAATGATGAAAATAAGTGAGAGAGATGCATGAAAAGTTTGATTTCTGAATGAATGTTTGGCGTTTCACCAACTAGACTTGTAATATATTAGACATGACCTAGATAAAAGCACATATTTCATAAGTTTCTTTGTTACACTTGTGACTATTTTAAATGAGTCTCAATTGTTGTTACAACATCGCATGAATGACGATAAAATATTTATTGCATGAATATTATTAAAAATTATTTCGAATTTGTATTAAAATCGAGTCAGAATTGTAAAAATAAAAGTAAGTAACATTGTAAATTAAGATAAAGGTCCGTTTCGAAGTGGAAGAGGGAGCAAGAAAGAGTGAATTGCTGCTAAATAACTACAAGAAAGTCATCAATGATCAAATTGCTTATTGTTGTATGTAAAGTTCTACCAAGCCGCAAGATCAACTTCAAGAATCAAACAGCCCAGGATCAAATTAATAAGGACGAATCGACATGTAATCGGTGAATTCGCCAAATTTTCAGTCGATTCATCGTGAATAATTAGAATGACAGTAGATCCAGGATCATTCACCCGGGTTACCATTGACATACTTCCTCTTTCTATTATTGCATTGTTACTTATTATCTTATAAAATCTGAAAAATTAGTCCCAGAAATGCGATCGCAATCTCGTAATGATAATTATTTCATTTTAATTCGTTGTTTCTCCTCAATCGACTTGGCCAATAGTACCATTTATTTATCATTAGAATAAAACGAATTATTACCGCGAGTGAGATGAAGAAGGAGAAGATAAAGAAGAAGATGTGCGTGGTAACGCCACGTCATGATGGTTTTCTATACTTATTTAACTACGTGACAATAACCAATGGACTGTTTATTACTATTTTTTTCTACTCTTCACTATTGAAAGTAAATTAGTGTTGTGTCATTTGGGCGGTAAAAATGAAAATTGTTCAGATAGAAGCCGAGTTCATTCTTATCTTGTCAGACATTTGATTGGTTGTGTACAATTGAGCGTATCGTTGGACGATCGACAGATTCGATTGGGCGGCAACTTGATTCGCCAATAGTTGTTGCTCTTATACACATCAAACCGCCGTCTCTGTACATCTATATATACACAAATGATTAATGCATGAGAGATATTTTCAATCTCAAAGCCTACTGATAGGCAGTCGCCCGGCAACGCACAACTTTCTATCGCTATGTACCTACTCGCGCTCACTTGCCCGCGGTTTATTTGATTATACGCGTGTCAGTTGGCTTTCGAATCGATGATCGATCGTGAAACGACGTATGCATAATGGGATATTCGCCAAGTGAACGTCTTCCGCAAGTATGCTAGATCCTTCTCGAGACAATCTCATCTTTTACCAATATAACATTCCAATATGTATCATGAGATGTTTATTTTACGATACAAGAAAGTACACACCTATACTTATGATAAATGGTGATACATAAATAGGTGGTTTACATCGAATCTTTGACGTTGGATTTCAGTTAAAAATTTTTTTTTACTCAATTCTCATTGCAAGATAGTTATGAAAAAATGTGAATATTAGAATTGGTGTTGAGTGCATGGCTAAAAATAATTATCATGTCACTATTACATTGAAGATGGACATTTTTGTTTACATTAAGGGATGTATTTATTTTTGCTGTTTGAATTCTCATCTCTACAGAGGTCCCAGAATAGATAAATGTTGAGTTCTGCTGCCGAACATCCTTAATTTTAATGCAAACATGAAGACATTTTTCACTGGGATCTAACATTTTCTACCAATTCCAATCAAAAATTATTAATAATTTTCTAATGTGATGAGAGGTAGAGTTAATTTTGGTAATTCTACGATATTGGGCGCTGTTCGGTTAGCATTGATCCACCCAATAAAGTTTGGAATCCAATTTATGAAAAACTAACTAATAGACAGAAGTATAAATGTATGGTTACGAAGTCTATTGCACTTCTATGATGAAATATCACAAGTAAAGAGTCGACAAAAACTGCAGTACTGAAAAAATAACGTCAAGCATATACACACTGATGAATCTGCTTCAATGCCAGAAATCTACATTATCAATCATAATGGAACCTAACCCTGACCTAGAATAGAGTTTATTTGATTGTTACATAATTTGTAACAATACCGTGTGAAACAGAACCATAATCGTGCAATATTAACTCATCATTATGTCACAATTGTGTTTGACAACAATTATTAATACTAATTTTTTTTTTGCAACCAAAATGGATGGTGAAATATATTTTCTCAGAGTCAAAAACAATGAATTGATTGAAATTAAATTCTACAGCTTATAATATTATGAGATTTCATCCAATACCGTGCACAATAACAGAACAATTGAATGTTTCTTTTCTTTTTCGTGTTAAGATTAAATAGATAAAACAATATCATTCGAATTGATGAAGTCACGACAATAATCCAATTGATGTTAATTTCTAGAGAGATTTGTTTTTTTGACCATTTTAGTTTATCTGCCACAGAGATACTTAAATTGTCAAAAAAATTATTCTCAATTTTTTTTGTCCAAACGAATCAATAGCGCAAGATACAATCACCGATGGTTTCATTATCTAATAAATCATCAATCACATCATTTCCTTAATACCTATCACCTATAGACTGGTAGCTTCCGTCAATAATGTCTACCTTGGTTATTAGTTGGCTTGAGCTATAATTGCTTGTTTCGATGTGCTAACGAGGAGATACAATAAATTATGTGCGCTATATATTTATCACTATAGCCTCTGGCTTGTAATGTAAATATTATATCCTGTGATACTTAAACAAATCTCATCATAACTTATCCCACCACCTTTTATTACACCTGTGCTATTTCATCATTATAATTAATAAAATTACATTGCAATCACGATCTATCATCAACTCAGTTATGTGCATCGTGAATATTATTTTCGTATGTTTCTTTATAAATAAATAAATGAATAAATAAAGGAAGATTTAGGTACGACAAATTGGCCTCTGAACGTTGCCATCTTAATCATTATAATAAACTGATTTTTACGTTAATTTGTGTGTTGTTATTATTTCAAGTTATTTGGACTTGATGAGTGCTAATGAAGTCAACAATTAATGATTAACATTGCAAGTTCGACAATTAGTAAATGATGAATAATATGCAGCGGTTGGGAATCAGATGCCTCAAGTGTTCGGGCAGTGTTTCAATGGGAAGTGATTACACTGCACACCTACATTATGTTTTTGCACATTTGACGATGAAAGCACCATCTACTGAGTATTACTACAATACGCAACATGTGCTTGGTAATCGAAGTTATTTTCTACATTACCGACTTGTTACCGGCATACAAGTGAAGAGTATCTTATCCTCCGTGTATGTACTGTTTCTGTGTATGTACGCATGTACATATTGTGTTTAGTTCAGTGGTAAAAGATCAACAGTAGAGGCTGCAGATCCTTACCACATGTTTTGTGTAATCAGGGGAGTTTTGATATATCACGAATTACGTTCCTCGAGTTATCTTGCGAGTTCATCTTTCAGTCAGAAAGAAATTACTGTTTCACGTCTGTTATCGGTTACTCATTTTCCGAATGATTCACGAATTTAAAATCAATATGTCGTGATTTTTTCTCTTTAATATATTCATCTCAGTTAATATTTTAGTGATGAAGAGAGTTGATAAGTTTGTGCTCGTCAGAATTTTATGAGCATTTTAGATTTCTTTAGTTTAATTGGGGCAAACCGATATTGGAACGTCCTGGTACTACAGCCGGAACAAGATCGTTACTATAAATTGCAAGTCAAAAACTACACTCTTCTAACTCTCTGACCGCCCAGAAAAAGGTTAACGACGTTTCGAGAGGTAGAAAAGTGAATGAATGAATCATGCATCAGAGAAATAATGAATTATGAGAATATATTTGGATATAAATGATTTATTTGATTTGCTTATGTATCATAAGTCAGTGACCTGTCTTTGTTTTTTTTTTTTTTTTCGTCATCAATCGTCTCTAATAATTTTAAGTTCATTCATATTTCTCATTCTTTTTTTTATCCGTACACCACGATTCGGCTAAAATATTTCTAATGTATTGAATGATTGGAATTCATGCCAAGATGACAGAGAGCAATTGCAAAATCAATCAACAAAGTTAATGAAAAACAATGCCGACTTTAATCATTTTGCTCTTTTTTTTCTATAGCTCGGGAATTCAATACTAATTTTCCAATTAGTCTCAAAATCAATTTCACTGATTTTGTGATGAGAAGCAAATGGTTTTCATAATAATTTACAATTTCACACTTCTGCGTATTGACATTTGTATTAATTTTCATGTAGTTTACCACTCTTCAAAAAATTTGCACTGATCAAATAACCACAGTGAAATAATTATGTCATAGCGAATCACAAACTCGAATAAAACAAATCAGTTTTTTCAGTGAGGAACAACAGAATGTTCCAAGTATTGTTACGACTGTCACTATCATCTTAAAACAGATCATAATTCGTCCACCCATTTGTTAACTATACACATATATGCATAAATAAATTGTTGACTTGTTGAAATAGTCATAATGTATTTAGCAAAACGATATGAATTTATGATTGATCGGTAGGAATTGACGGAGCAAACGTCTAGTATGGGCTTGTGTATATTTTCATTTAACACGGGCGTAAAAGAGATATAAAACTTGGTACAATTAATGGCTTCACCGACACGGACCTTGGACGCTGGAGACAGTGATTTACAACCTTAGCCCCTCCCCTCAATGGCAAAAGAGAAAAAAAAAAGAAAGAGAAGAAACCGATGAATGACTGCGAAGAAGATCCTATGTATAAGACTATAGAAAAGTGCATAGTATATAATATTATTTTTTTTTGTCTCACCTCAACACGAGCTCGTGTCTTCCGTGAAAGATAAAATTCGACTTTACCGTTATTTATAGTATGACAAAATATTATTAAAAGAGTTGGAGTAAATTTTGGAATATATACATAAACAGTGTGAGCACATGAATGGTTATATGGGATCGCAGACGCAGAGGGTGGTCCATTGTGAGGAAGCTCTACATATCCCGCAGAGAAATGAAAGAGGAGCATCATCAGCGGGAGGAAGGAAATGAGCGGTGAGGTATAAGTTGAAAACCCGTCGTGGAAGGTGGCTCGTGCTCAACAATGACCTTTGACCACGAACAGAACGAAGAGGAGTGAAGAGATCGCACACAACCCGCGTCTATGGGTTAGCCACGCGAGGTCCAGGACTTTTATTCCTCTTCCTTTTTTTCATCTTCCACCTCTTCGCCTTCTTCATCGTTTTCTTCTTCTTCTTCTTCTTCTTCTTCTTCTTCTTCTCCTTCTTTTTCTTCATTTTTCTCTGTTTTTCTTTTTTTCTCATTCTTTGTCTTCATCTTCTTCATATTTTTCTCTTTCTTCCTCTTGCCCTAAGGCACGCGCGCAATTCTATATTACATACCCTCTCTTTTCATCTCTCGCAATTCTGTTCGTATCTACAGATATATAATGTATATAAATACATTTACCATTGACGTTTTATTGTTCTCGATTGGCCGGATTGGCCGGATTGGCCGGATTGGCTGTATTGGTTGGGTGTCTGTCGTGTTAGCCAGTGGGATGCCTTAAGCAAACGTATATAGTTCTGGCATGACGCTAAATGGTGGCTTTGTTGGAGTGCTGCATGCACTGTCTATGTATTCCTTGAATCAGGTAAAACGTACAATCATTCCTTACGCTTGCATCGTACTTGTTGAGGGCACTCAACCAGGATTCTCTGATGAATAGTGTGACATCCGCAACTGACGCACCGACGTGTGCTGATAATTTATATAATATTGTAGTGTATAAAGTATGAGGTTGAGAGAGCTGTTTAACGATGAAAAATGTGGATAATGAAGACAATAATATCGCATTTCTCATCGAACGTTTGGGCTTTTTTAGCCAACGTTTTGAGAAAGAAAAAATTGAAATTGCTAGCAACATACTCGTGTGGGGCTTGTAAATTTAGTTCAAGTAAAGATTCATGCTGAGATGCTCGCCAATTTTACTATTTTTTCACATGTCCAAGTTCTCTTGTTTGGAATTTAGTCGTCTTAAAAACATAAAAACGCGCGCGAAAGCTCAAATCCAACGACGTTAGTATTTCCTACTTATCTGTTGAGATATTCAGCATCCTCTCGGTTTGCTTGATTTATATCAGTGGAAATTTTGAAATTATCATACATATGAGAAGTTCATTATTAGAACTTAACTGATCAGCTTCGTATCAGATTGTTGCGGATTCATACTTTGAATTTTGCATCCTGGATTGCATCAATTCATATTGAGGAAAGTTTGAAAGATTTATGTTATCTTATCAATTTCTGAATGTTGAATTGATCATTATCTTGATGTGTCTTCAAAATTAAAAATAAATTAATCAATCAATCCTTCATTTTACGCTGAATTCGCCAAAACAAGACGAATATTACAGTCATATTAAATCTAAAAGTCGGACTATTTATTTTCAAATATAATTTCAGTTATGTCAGAATTTCGTATTCGACTTGTGTTACTTTTCTCATAGTATATATTCCACACTGTTAACCCTTGGACCCCTGTTTCGCAAAAGAAATACTTTTGGGCTGAGAATCCTGTCAAATTAGAGGTTACTAAAGCTACAGAGCCATTATTTATCACCACCGATTTTTGAAATCGCTAAACCCAAATCTGTGGTTGAAGCCAAAAAAAAAATTAAGTGAAAGTATCCCTTTCAGAAAGTGCAGTGATATTTCTGTGAGGATCATTCTCAGTCGCTTTCATTCCACCAAAATATTCTCGAATAAACATTACAGTTGAGAAGTACCTTTAATAAAACATAAAGCACCTCCTACATCAAACTCAACAGAATCACAAATGTTTTGCACCTGTCGCGAATCAAAATACCGATGCATAAATCATTATTTTTGTCTTTGCCTTCGGATAGTCTTCTTTTACCGCGCGTTCATACACACGTACATAAATATACATGTGAAGTGAATGTGTGTATGTCTGTATATACCTGTGTATCTTCACGTGAGTAAAATTCGTGATGGGGGCGGTGTAGAAGGCGTTGCCGACTAATTGTAATTATACGACGGCGGTATTAGTATAGCGTTAATTGGTACGTATAAAGTCTGCTCAAATATCCGATTGATGCCAGATATAATAAAATACTTTTTCATCATTTCTCAATTATCAATTGTTCATACGACTATGCAAACATATAAAACGTATCGAAGTCAAATAAATGTACACTTATTATAGACACGAGAACATATTCGGACCAACGAAATTATTTTTTTAGGTATTATCGTCACAATCATGGGCAATGATGCATCATTGATTTGATATTAATATAATAATTGAGTTGCTTTTTAAATATTTTGATAGAATCATCGATCACAACTGGAATGGCACTTCATATTGCACAGACAATCCAATTAATGATAATTTTTTAGGTACCACGTCAACTTGAAAGTGTAAAACATTAATATATATATATATATATATATTTATATTATCCACTCACTGAACTCACTGGTGATAAATATTTATGTTGCAATAGGAACATCACAATGAAATCTCGTAAACTGATTATAGTAATTACAGGATGTGGGTGTGTGTGTGTGTGTGTGTCACTTGAGGTGAAATAGCTTTGTATACCAAGCCGCAGGCGACGGTGGAGTTGAAACAGTGGACGGTACTTATCAATGGTGACTTAGGAAAGTACGAGGCTTTTGTTGGTGGTGGTGGTTTTGCCAACGGCCATATACAAAAGCATATGACGAAGGTATTCGTCTAATGCACTAATAACATGCTGCTGTAAGTGATAATTAATACCCTTGGTAAGTCTTAGCAGAGACGTTATAAATATAGGCAAAAAAATTATGGAACATAGTAAAGATGTAGGTGGACATTTAAGTTTGATGGAGACTCAAGTTGTTTTTTTTTTAACACACATATAGATGTGCATGTAGTTCACCTGACCTAATTGACAACACCTACTACTGATTTCATCAGAAGTTGGAACTGTTCTTGTGAAGAAAAAATGTTGAGGAACTTCATTGGTGGATATCAGACGATGCAGACAATTTTCGATCATTGATCTAGAGATGAGGATTATTTTTGTAGTTGTATACAATTGAAGACATTTGATAATTTATCACAAATCGAATGAAAATCATGAGTGCATGCACTCTTGATTTGACAACACCATTTCGCTACTGCGAAAGGGACAAATAAACATAAAATCATTGGTAGATTCATAATGATACATCCAATATTGTGAAGGAATATGAGACTATAAAGACGAACAAAACTGATTGATAATAGAAGTGCGATTTCCAAAATTCTCACTAAAAATTCGAAAGACTCAAAGAGAAAGAAATCCAAAAGTCGGCGCAACGATAATTGATTAACACTGTAAGTAGGCTATGCACCACGAATAAGCTCATTAATGCATTTATTATACATAATTGCAGCCGTAATTTTCACATTTCCAATTATATTTAATTTTTTATTAGTCACTATATTTTTCTTTGTATTTTTTCAGATGAAACGATGCATCTCTACCCGTCCAAACAAGATAATTTGCATTATAAACTCAGAGCGTAGAACATAAGTAAACGGCGTTGGAGTTATTTACTTGGATGGTAACAGAGAACTTCAGAGATGAGAAACAAAATATATATATATATATATATATATATATAAGGAGAACGGAAGACTTTTGACTCGCCGCTTTGAAATTGCCCCCATAATTTATTTCTAGGCTGGTGATGGTATACCGAGAAAGAAACAGCGAAAACTTAACCGTCATCAACTCATCTATGTAGAATATATATCAGGTGGAGAAGCCGTCGCTAAAATTTTATACATATACAGTTGTACGTGGATATAAATAAAACTCCGACGGACGTAGTCATCAAGCCAGACGTAAAAGTGTCATTACATGTGTTTATGATTGAAGCAAGAATCACTGACAGATATCTATACATCTACATATTTATACGATCGTTACTGTTTCGATCTATGTTCAATTTGTAACAACGTATGCATTAATAATAACTCCTTAATTATTCCACAACTGATAGTTTATTCACGAAGATAATGAGCAGTTATTGATTTGTTTGTATTTTTTCTTCTGCTTGTTGGAATACGACGCTTGAAAAAGTGATGATGAACTGACTGTTTTATATGGCACAAAGACTTTGACGAATAATTATATTTGATTTTATTCATCTTCACTCACATCTCATTAAGTTTCGTTGCATGTCATTTTCTAGAATAAATTATTGTTTGTAAAAATGTTTTATTTATCTTATGACAAATTGATTTCCGATTGAAATCAATTAATTCCATCTAAAGATTTCAAAATTCTGTTCTGTTTTGAAATTCAGTTCAGATTGCAAATAATTGAATTATCTTTGTTTTATATGAAGATGGAAGAATTTTGTCAAACGACCAGGTACATTAAATGCTCAAACTGAGAATCCCCTATGGGGGATCACAATCCCTATGGACTTCAGTTTTTAATTCTATTATAAAAACTTTCTGTGGTTGGAGGTGCGACATTTATATGATATAAATGTGTCTGAGTGCACACACACTTAACTTCATGATGAAATATATGTCGTTAGTTGAGTATTACGAGTGGTGGATCTAGGAAGAAAACTACGTCGAATGTAACTAAAACAGCTGTATTGTAAAAAGCGAAACAAGTACATGCCTGTTGGGATGCTGCTTGCTAAAGTATTTACATTCTTTCACTTGTTCACCCGAATGTGAAGATGAGCAAATTAAGGAAATTGATTATTATCAGACATGATATTAAATGTTGCAAGAAATTTTCATGGACGTAATTGTGTTATTAAACTATCAAAGATGTTAACAATTCCGCCATAAAGGTTGAATAAACGAGGTAAATCTATGATATGAAACAAAAATGAATTCGGTAGTTTTGCAGTAGTAAGATAATACAAAATCTGATAATAAGATATCAATGTCACACATTTTTCTGTTTGCGGAATAATTGTACTTGTCAAAAAAACCAATATTTCCACAATTCTCTAACAACTATCAACTTAATCAGATAGAACATAATTTTCCATCGACAAAATGCTTACAAAACATTTCTTCAACATTACATATCACAACAGAGCTTTTCGCTTCATCAAGTATTCATTCCCCTTAAAATATCATCCACATTGTTCATCTCAACTCAACATAGAAACGATAACATACCGCAAATTTGCAAATCACCTTTTGTTATCAACTTCATGTTACGTTCACATAATCAATATTTGACATGTATAATTTATATTTGTATCGCAATAGTATCCCTAATGAGTGTGCACAATGGCCCCACAATGGATCATAACAGTGAGAAATACGAGGAAGATAGTGGTCCACCAGAGTCTAACAATTCAATGTTGTTATCTTCCTACCAATTCTCCTCTCCGCCTCTGTATATTCACATCTACATATATACCTTACTTGCACTATACATACACATCATATTGTCCCACCGAGATACAGTTCAACATTTACCTTCTATATATACGCGTAGGTATATGACGATTGCGCCTGACGGTATGGAAGATTGTCGCAAGATATGGAACTTAGGGTGAACACAAGGGTGTGACACTTGTTAGACTTTCATTAACGAATACCCTTCACCCAAGCACGTGCCTATACTTACACTCTTATTTTAACCATCATCATTATCGTCGTAGATGATTGTTAAAACTTTTCAAAAAATCATCTCACAAATAGGGATACTATTCCACTTTTTATAGAGAAAAAAATCATAAAATAAAAACAAAATGAGAAGAATAAAAGTCAATATTATGCATGATATAGTAACGCAGAAATGAAAATAGCCAGTGAGATATATAGATGTACATATATTAAAGAACACACACACACACACATATATATATATATATACACAGAATGAGAACGATGGTGCCGGAGAAATGAATAATGGATTTGAACGCAGCCATGCCAACGTCAAGTTGAATATTCAAAATGCGTGGCTGGATGCTGTGCAGTGCTGCATGATGTGGCGTGCGAGGCATTGGACCGTCATATGTGTGTATGTGCATGTATATATGTGAACATCTCGCGTACGTATATATTGCAAAGGTATAGTGCGGGCGAGGTATGTGTACTGTAGCAGCAATGGTAATGCAGAGTTTGGTGGAGTAGATGCGTATGAGGGAACGTAAGGGTGGTGGTGAGTGAGATCGAGCGATGTTAGAACAGCGGAATGCACGTGAAATTCAACCGAGAGAGACGAGTTTATACCTGCTTGAATATGTAGCGGGCCACGCGCGTTATAGTCGCTCCAATGGGTCTCCCGAATACGTATTTTCATCCAACTCACGCGAAATTGGACCTCCGGATTGAAACTCTCGTCTCCGCCGTGGCAAATATCAGTACATTTATATGTGTGTATTTATGTAGTGCATATGACTGTATATGGATATATATATATAAATATATATATGTGCGTCGTTGAAATTATATGTATATATGTATGCATATGTATTCGATATCTACATAAAGTGAAATTGCCTGACTTTTCAACGCTTCAGTGGGCCGGGTTATACACTACTTTTTCTACTGCATACAGCTGTCACGGGTTTCATCGAAATTTCCATACGTGAATTCAATCAATGCTATTGATATGTGATCATAATTTCTTTTTTTTTCTTTTCATTGCAATTTTCAAATTTCTTTTTTATCTGCGTAGATCATGTGTGAATTTTTGTTTTGTTTTGTTATTCAGGGTATGAATTTTTTAAATTATGTGTTTTATGAATTATTCGGAAATGAATATTTATTTGGGGAATTATTAATTGTAATTTGATGGGTATTCTTCATAAACTGGGTGAATTCTCATCGTATACAGTGCTCCACTTATGATTCATGAGTTGATTGTTTGTTATTATATGTATTTGAATATTTGATTAAATTATTGGAGTTTATTTCGAATTTTTTCAATTACGTGATGAGAGTGATTTTCATTATTCAAGGAACTGATTCCACAGGAATATTTTTTCGTTTGTATTTTAATTCATTAATATTAATGATTATGAATTAATTGTTATGTTGTATTCAGTTTTTCATTAATTTCACTGGTAAAGTTCGTTGGAAAGTGTATTACGATGTGGATAATTACAAAAAATTTTCAAATGTGTTCATTCTAATTCCAAGTCTTGCAAATTATTGTCATAATTCAAAATTGTGCAGTCACAAATTGATCAATGGGAAAAAAATATAATTAAAATGATTTTATTATGAGTTATTGATCTTCTTTTAAATTCATTTCTGGGTGATGGAAAAAATTTTACGGTGTGTTTATGAGTTCATGTTTGAACTTTTTTTCGAGCACATAAAACCATCTTAGGTATGTACAATCGGGGAATTGTATAGGTGAATATATTTCTGTAACTCTCATGTTATTTGTGAAACATGTTCAAGTATATTCTTATATAGTACTTTTTTATGACGTGCTCCAGTAATTTCGGCGATATATATACACGCTCCAATTCTAACTAACACATTAACGATTCTACGAATTTAAAATCTTAAAACTTTTTTTTTCATTGTGTGAAATTTCTCAGGTATGCTCAAACCATTGCCCACGAAGGAGATAATGTATTAATGGGGCTATATAGTATCATTTTAGTTTTTTTGTTATCATATCAGTCTTTTGTCTGCATTCGAATTGAAGGAAATACTGCGCACCACGATTCTGTGTGAAACATTTGTAAACGCGTGTTTATGACGTCGAGTAATAAAATAGATGAGATTCGGCTTGTAATCGTTTCCAAGACATCTGACAGGTTTCGTGATGATCCTGAAATCTTTTGCAGCCATATAATCTAGTCATGGGAAGTTGGCTTGGAGTTTATTTTTTTCGCAAAAATAATTTGAGTATCTGGAATTCAAGATACAATTATGAAGCCAAATATTACTGATCCTATTCATCGTATAGACCCATTTGAAGAAGGGTTGTGCAGGATACCAAATCAATCATAAATGATTTTTAACAATTCGCTCATACTTTTCGACATTCTCGGGTTGTTGAGGGGGGAAAAGTTGAAATTGGTAATAAGAATTGTAATTCGTTGGATTGCTGAAGTGGTTTAGGGCACATTGCCAAGATATCAATAGATCAATTCTGTTTTTGCGTTTTAGAGAATGATTACTATAATCTAAAACAGCAAAGTTATTTCGTGGGAAAATGATTTGAGAACAATCAATCACATTTTTGTTAACATTTCTACTCATTTTTTTTACATTGTTACTCTAATATGAAGCTTGTAATTCGCTAGGAAC
Source organism: Meteorus colon (assembly GCA_030523085.1). Classification (NCBI taxonomy): domain Eukaryota; kingdom Metazoa; phylum Arthropoda; class Insecta; order Hymenoptera; family Braconidae; genus Meteorus; species Meteorus colon. The sequence continues at coordinate 64,120 of JAPYZH010000449.1, forward strand.
ACGTACACCTGATTCACACAAAAATAATCACATCAGAATTACCAACTTTATCCTACCATGTGCCCACCGACCTGAATAAATCAATCACATGACCCAATAAACATTCACACATATTTTTTCCCCCTCATAACTTACGACGAAGGAAGAAGTTGGAATCCAATGGAGCAACACCACCAAAATAGAATGTAAATTTTCAAAACAGAACTTCATATATACATATACAAACAAACACCACGAATGATTATAATAACAATTATGTTTGACTGATTTGTCGTGTCTCTATCTTCAACTCAACAATATATTTATCTGTGCATATGCATATATACATATATATAACCTCCATACCCTGCATTAGGAGGCGGATCAGACTTCTCACCTGCTTATTAAGGTTTGCTGCATCGCTATAGTGCGAATAGCCACTGAGAAGGTTTTGTATATACAATTCTGATGATGTATAGAATATATTGACCAGATAGATGATGAGACTAAGAGATACAGTGCGACGAAGGAGTATCTATGGAGAGTGAGAAACGTGAAGGAATCCAACGACACCATGGAATTGGATACGCTACTGAGGATCTTGTACATCAGTGTGAGTAAGAGGAGAATAGAGTTAGTAAAAGGGGTAGTGAAATTAGGTACACTCTCATTCGAATTGGTGAACGTGCGGGTATAAACTTATATATTGCTTAAAGAGCCAACGTGCAACATTCCAATCCGTTACAATTACCGAATATCTCGGATGTTGGCCAGCATTGAGCCAAAGCCAACCTGAAATTAAGTTGATTAGAGGCTACCGGTCCGTAACGATGCCCACTACTGGAATTCAACCAGTTATTATATATTATATAGATACCGCTACCCTGCATACGTGCTAAAGAAAAAAAGAGCCAAGTTCTTAGTGAAATTAGTTTCTGGACCCATATGTTACCAATATAAATGATGCATATATATGCATATATAAGAAAAAGGCGATCCATATAAATATATATTTATACTGATCGCCTTTTTTATTTTAAGTCATGAGTGTCTGTACCATCGAATCTGCTAAAATTACATTATGAAATACTTCAATCTATACTGGCAGTATAATCAAACCGGTTTGACTATAGTCTGGGAAATTATTACTGACTAGATTAGCAACAGATTAGGTGAAGCTAATCGCTAATCATTATTTCCGATTGATTATTAATATCTTGATTTGTTTCTGTATCTCACATTAACTGAGTTTAATTGTATGACATGAGGAAGATATATTTCGATAAGAAGAATGGGATGAATGGAAAAGGGAGGAACGGATTATTTCTTTTAGAGCTGCATCGTTCCGAATTATTCGGACTTTGCAATTCCGATTACGATACTAATCAGTCACCAGTGAGTTGTAGTCTTTTCTGATTATAATCTTCTGATGAATGGGATCAATATTGTCAAAACTTCAGCCTGGACCGATATCCAAATCTACTTCGCATCTTGTGCTTACTCAAGGCTTTGATTTCGTATTGATTTGTTCTCAAACCTAGCAAAACTTCTTTGTGTGTTGAAGAGATATGGTGCTAGGTTATCAAGTAGGACAAAGGTGATGCACTCAATAAGGCTCTGATTGGGTTACTCGACTTTAGTCTGGTCAGATATTTATATCTACAACAAAGTGAGGCTTTACTTGATATTCAAGTCCATTGTCTGAAGGAAAAGCCGAAGAAAGGCTGGGTATCAGTTTCCATAATTATTCAAATTTATATTGGAGAATAAATCTCATAAAATTGCCATTATAGACAATGTGGAATTTGACCATGCATTTAGCAAGTAAATAATCATCCTGGTGAATTGAATATTCGTCTAAAGAAATCATTGATTATGAATTAAGTTTGATGATGGAGAAAAGGTAAAAGATGGCCATGAAAAAATATTGATATATTTGAGAGCAATCGTCTGATAGTGATTCGTTCAGGGGTTAACCAGGGTCCTGGTACTTTGTCTGGTAAAGATGGTTTGGCCGGTTGGACGGCTAGTTAGCGCGAAGATTGGCTCGCTTGACGTTACTGGCCTCAGCCTCGAAACCGAGCGCGTGGAAAAGAAGAAAAAAAAAGAAAAAAGAGAAACAGAGTTATTGGGATCAGCCAAACATAGCGCGAGTGGCAGTAAACTAGCGCGGGCTAAGCTGTGGGTTATTTATTGCTTGCGCAGTGGCCCATCACATGAAAGACAACGAACGCGTTATATTTCGCTTCTCTTCTACACTCTTCACTTTATTCTCGAAGTGTTTAGCGCACCCGTCGTCATAAAGAAATACGTACGTAACTGCATTCTTCGATGTCCAACGTCTCGATTACTTTCAAGTGTTCTATAAGGATTTATCGATTTTCAGGGATAATGAAGGGACGTTTAACTGACCACAACGAAGAAGAAGAAAAAAAAAACGAAAACAGAAAAATTCACGAAACAAAATGCATTCGAGGATTTTTTTTTGTGCCATTCCAATGATGAATGAATTTCATGTTCCACCAGAACTAACAAAATTTTGTGATTTTATATTAGCCAACTCTGCACATAGAATGCGAAGAAAATGAAAGTTTGCTTGACAATCGTAAAGATTAGTATTCATAAAAAATTTTCGATCTGATTGAAATAGCTTCCTGTGTCTGTTCATATTTGCACACTACGCATGTCAGTAGACCACTAGATCAGTGTGATATATTGAAAATTAATATGAATAATAGTGAAGTGATCTTGACAGTTTCCATTTATATTATCATTACTCCAATTGACAAATAAACACTTTATGTGTTTGCTAAATGGCCATAATTTGAAGATAAATACATATTTGTAAATACAAGTCTTGTCGGATTTCTTTACAAGTGAATGTTCACACATAATCAATATTGACCATTACATGCGCTGTTATACCAAGCGCGCAAAACTAGCTTGCAAACCCATGAGGAATGGCAAAATGATTTCATTGTACCAACATTTTACGAGTTACTTTTCTCTCGAGACCTGTCATTATATACGGCGTTTGCCTTTGGCACACCATCCCAAGCTGTAGAATTTTACAGTGATTTACAACTCAATATCTGTAAATTTATATTTCATAAGTATTTAATGTATCTATTTGAGTTACACAAGTGAACTTTTGTGATGAGTGATGAGAATATTTATGTATTATATAGAGCAATCCGTGATAAAAAAAAAAAAAGAAAGAGACCTTGTGTCTATATTTTCCTTTTGAAAAACATAACAATGGATCATCCAACCTCATTATTGTGGTCTACAACTGACCCATGTAAAACTCGAATTATAAACGCGCGACCTGAGTAAATATTTCAGGTAAAGTTACGACCACCCACAACAGCGCCGTGCGTCGAACTGCTCTTTCCATACACACCACATCATAATTGAGTTCTCATACAATATGTTTATAGTCTCATCACTGCCACGGCAATATCTTTGCTGTTTTACTTATTAAATGACGATGTTTGAACTTTAAACCAAAGGTTACATTCGATAGTTTGAGGCAGATTCATCGCTTCATTTGAGAATAAATCTCACTGAATGACTAGATACGTTAGACCATTTTGCTTTTTTTGACGAAAAATCTCGAAACAAATATGTAAGAGACTCAATGCGAGAAATTATGCTGATAAGTGGAGATATGATACATTCTATTTCATTGAATTGTCTGGCATTATCGGAATTGACACATTAAACATATTACAGGAATGAATAATTGGATCAACCAACAAAAATAATAGAAATGAAGACACTGAAATTCTATTGTTCTTTCAATTGAACATTTCACCATGACAAAATAACATCAGGCCAAATTGTTCTTCTGCAATGAGAAAGGTCGAACAATTCCCCGATATATTTGATATTGAACTTAGTAGAGAATTCAATATCATATACAAAAATCCCAAGGAAAAATTTTACAAAACACATTTCACCATCATAGAAAACTTCAAATCCTCGCAAAGCTCCAAACATAAACAAGAGAGTAACAATAAAAAAAAAAACAAAATGCAATTTTACCATTTGATGCATTCTTGCAGTGTTGTAGTAGTCCAAGTTCGGCATTTGGTACGCTTGACTGGTCAACCTTGACTTCAAACAATTTCGGCAAACACACGTGTAATCGTAACGTGACAAGTCAAATTTAAACACAAACAATCACTGTCATTTCAAATAAATCTTCACTCTCAAATCTATACATCAACAATATATTTATATAAATATATACTTTCACTAGACACTTTTGTATATTATCGGTTTCCTACCATCATACTGATTGACTTACTGTTTGACAAGCAGTTGACAAGTCAAGTCACGCGTTGCGTACAAAACCAAAACATAGAAATAACAAAAACAAACAAATATATAAACCAGGTCAAAGTGAAGTAGCAAATGTTGCGCGATCACTTATTCTAAAGCAGCGGAAATATCACGTTACTACCTGGCGTTATATTGTTTCCCGATATCTTGCCCAGTCTCGTTTGTGTAGGTAGATAGCTTTAACCGTCGTACAGAAGGACTCGAGGGTTACTGCGCCCGCGGGGCCTTAGCTACCAGAAAGACGGGCCAGCTTCCAAAGTGCCAGGGAGGGAAACTGGGTGCGGCCTCTACCTTCCCCGGAGCAATATACTGTGTTTGGATTGGTTCTCGGTTGCTGGAACGCGGCTCCAATAGCTCCACCACAACCTAACTTATAACACAAGTCACATGCTATGAAGGCCCCGCGAGACGTTTGTACGACGCCCGCGAGACGCCCGCGTTACCGGATTGGACGATCGTGGTGGGCCCACAGGCCCCGTCAGTCCCCGCTTTGCTATCATATTTATATATATATATATGTATATTCACTGGACTATGTATACGCACACATTCAAGTCGCTGATCCACCGATAAAGTGGGCATTTTATTTACAATTTTTAACAGATAATTTTTTTCCATACAAAAGTCATTTTACATGACTGTGAAACAGAGTTTCAGAGATTGTCTCAATATTTTTTGGTCAACTCAACATGTTGCTGGTGAAATCTTTGGGGATTCCTCACGACCCGATTGGTTTAACGGACTATACATAATTTGATGAAATTCCCACATGGGAAACTCGACAACTCGAGTCATTGAGCCAGTTTGGCCACTCCTATAATATGCCTCGACCGAACGACCTTTTCTACACAGTACCAATATAATATGTAGAGGTGGTGATGTAAACGTTTATACACTGCTCTTACTTATGCATGAAATTCGACGGCGTACCGTGATATATCGTGCGATATATAAAATTATTTTCTTCGACAAACGTTGTGTAGTGCAGGTTGAAAATTCCGGAAAAAGTTAGATCATATGAAGGTGGATATTGAATAAATAACAAGTTATAATAACGCAAGAAAAAAAGAAAAAGGAAGATGAAGTACTGTAATTTTACACTTGAACGTCGGATGATTCAAGTTTGTGTGAATGTAAGTGGTATTGCGCAGCATTCAGGCCCTTATCATGGTGACGCGAAGTGTATGAACACGCTCTGAGATTATTGTCGGTTCAGGTAGAAAGAACACGTCCGATTGTCAAAGTGCCGTCGATCCCATCTTAAATCTCTCTTTGAATATGTATGTATATATCCAACTGAAACCTGTGCGCGCACGAGAAGGAATATTTTCCTCGCGAGCATAGAGCAATAGCGGCCGTGAGCAAGGGCGTGAAAGGAATCCCGACGATGAAATTGCTTTACGAAGAATTTCTGAAACGGTTATAGCGAACATGGCGGTTAACTCTGAATCGTGACGGCCCAAGGCGTACACGCGAGCTTACCAGAAAATTTGCGATTGACCCGCGCAAAATTGGAGGCAGAGTGAGTGCAGAAGTAGGCGGTATGGAGGGCATACAAGGGGATGCGCGGAATAAGAAGGAACGTCGACTGATGGAGGGCGGACTTTTTTAACAAGATGCTGCAGACTTACCATTGCTTGCAACTACCAGTAGGTACATGTAGTTATGTACGATACATTTTTGCGTATTCGGATTCACAAACTTTTTCTTTGTGTGGCACGCGACATTTATTTACAAAAGAGTCTCAACATATACATACATTGTGCTCTTTTATTTTTTCCCATTAAAAATTCTTTTGTCGCAACGATCCCTTTTTCAAGTGCGGCATCTTGAAACGGACAAGATGATTCAAAGTCGTACCTTTACTCGGTTGAGATGTGATTAGTGTTGACAGACCTTTAGAATACTTATTATAATACAATTTTTGACGATTCACGTTGCATTGTGGTTTTCTCAACCACTTTCCAACTAAACTATATATTGTTTGGGTGTTTCTCTGAATACCCTGATCAGCATCTTTCGCAGGTTTTAATTATGCTCTTTCGTGTTTTGAAGTAGTACAGAGATAGTTCAATAGAATGAATTTCATGACATAATGGATCCACTTTTTTCCTCTTTCATCAATTTTGCAAGGTGCAACTTATCGTTTATATCATTTGAACGCTTTGGAATATGATCAATTCTTGAAACTGATTAGTTCCTAATTTTCACGAAACTTCAAGATATTACAGTGAGAAGCATATCTAATGATTCTAACTGATCAGCGCAGCGATTGATTCATTCATACTCTGGAATCTATGCTAGGAATTTCTCACCTCTTCGTATCACTCCTCTCCAATCAGAGTAAACCCCATTAATTAATAAATCAATCAATGAATGGTAATAAATACTAGAATTATCGCCGTATTTATGAACTTCTATCTTTGTTTCATCAGAAAAAAATTGATAACAGCAACGAAAAACCCAATCATCAACTCCTTTAGTTACTGAGTTGAAGTTTTCTTCTCCACTAAATATTGAATGATTAAATCCAGATGAACTGAAACATCACAAAGTATCCGCAAGGTAGGCATTGTTGGTTGTCAAGAACGTCTGCAGTTTTCGGGAATTATTCATCACCAAAATTATACTCTATCACAATTATTTAATCACCTAAAATATGCATGAAAATATACTAATGCTTAAATAAAAGGGGTTGAGCGAATTTTTGTGAAGAAAATCACAGGAGTCATCAGGATAACGATCCCCCAAACGAAAATACACCATCAAGATTTTGACGAATGTCCTTCTGTATAATTTTGAGGGCAAGATATGCAGCTCGTTTTGACAAAGATTTTTTTGCGCATTTTAGTGGGTGGTTAATGGCAGGGCGTAGCCAAAACGCTTGACGAAGACGATGCCATGTCATTTATACATACCATAGTGTATATAAGGTATCTTATTGATCTGGTAGCCCGGGGCGTGTCATCCTGGGATGTTTAGCCGCAGGGAGGACCGCACAGCTAACCCTAAAGCAAAGGGGATTGGGATACTGACGCATGCGCCCGTTTTCCTTTCCAGAGGGGTAACTCCCAATCACCAGGAGCTAGAAATACTCCTTGCCCGAGGGATTGTCAAGACTTTTGCGTTAGGAATGAAAAGAGAAGGGGCAAAAAATGAATGGTCTTGAGGATGGAGCGCAAGAATGACATACACTGCAAGTCTGCGCGACATTCTCACATCTTTTGGATCTACTGCCTTGTATGATATTCAACTCTCATCTCAATTTCATATTTGGATTTAGAATATGTGTTGCAGCACATGAGAGGAAAATTCGTCCTGATATAACTTCGACGCAGTGAGATTTATTTATATAGTATCAAAATAGCAGTTTCAATGATTTTGGTTATAAATATTTGCGGTGGTGAACTTTTCAGATTTTATTCTGATGTATTGAAAATATTTTGCTTACTTCACCTGCAAAAGGGAAATGTTGGAAAATGTGAAATTTGGAATGGAGAAGATAGATTTTTTCGCAGGACTCTTTCTCAATGCTCACAAGAAAAAAGAAGACGACATTTCGTTGGCAACATATCAAAAAAATTTTAGTAATCCTACAAAACAATCATAGAATGTCTTAAGGTGAGGTTGTATCAGTTTTTCACGTCATAAAATGTTTTTAATTCGTGTAGTGATAAACGATGTACCTAGCGATGTGGGAAAGAAACTTGATGGAATTCATATCATAATAGAATAATTATATTTAAGAACTGTTTACATTTTCCCAACTGAAACGATAATATTCATTTCCAATTACTTGATGTCTTTTTTAGTGTTTTTCACAAGGATGATGGCTTGCATAATAATGAGGGAAGAAGAAATAACATTTGAATACATTTTCGTTTGCCACACTTCAGTAGTTTTTCCATCACTCATTGTAAGTAATCGTGTGTTATCACATCCTATTACTCACCCTCCACTAGGAATGATCAATGATTTGAATGACACAATCAGTATAACTCTACCACTTGAAGTTAAGTAAATGAGTTTATTTCGTTGAGTGATTAAGCTCAAATTTGCTACAGCTCCAATTATTTTCAAAGCAGATTATACCCAAAAATACCGGATGAATTCGTCAGATCGATTGATTCAGAATTCAACTTTATTTACAGAGAAATGCCAAAGAATATAAATTTAGTACATGAAGAAAAAATTCGGGAGTCTTATTTCTCTCTCTATAATTTCGATGACCAATAACAAACCAGAAAATCCAATGCAATGGATGATAAAATAATGTAGAATCTACAAAAGAACTGTTGTGACACTTCTATTGAAAATTAGCGTTAAAATGTGCCAAAAATGTTACGAAAATATACAAAAATACAAATTCTTACGATTCAATCACAAAAGAATCTGCGAAATCTATATTAGACAATGAATTATATCAAATTTACCACAGCACAGACGAGCAGTCTTGTATTTTTTCCCTCTTTTTCCCCTTTTTGGCGAAGACTCCGTCACGTGATTGAAGCGAACCGTTCAATAAATGCTAAACGATGTATATATATATAAGCACAGGGCGGTGAAAAAAGCGTGCGTGTATGTGAAGGAGAAATCTATACGAGAGGAAACTGAATTTATACCATTCGATATGCGAGGGCTGGAGCAATTCTTCCATATGTATGTACACACTATGTGATTTGCTGCATGAGTATATAAAGAATAAAGACTTTTTTCGACTTCCAATCGTAAAATTTCTACCTTATTGAATCAAAATGTTTTATTCATATTCAGTGAAACACAAAAGTATTCATAGTCCATATACAGACATACTTATTCATCGTCTTGTAAAATCTATGTGATCACCTGCTCGAAGGATGCATGATGCATAGTTTCAACTCGTTGATCGCAAAACATTGCAACGAACAAGTTGGAATTTTCGCTAACTCATCACGAAGATTTTGGATCCATGCATTAATGCTCCTATTTCACCCCTTTGTATATAGGTATTATATAATTTCCCTTCACTGTAAAACGCTCGCCAGATTTGGATAATAGCGAGCCATATCAGCAGAATACCTTGCAGGATGTGCGCAAGTTTGGTAACATTTCTGGCGGGATTTTGTCCAAAGAGGTAACCGTGAATAAATAACAGCGAAAAAATAAAATCAAAAGAATAAGATGAAGAAAAAAAAAAAAAGAACTAGGTAGAGAAGATGTCGGTGCATAATCGATGATCACAGTCATAATAAATGAAGTATACTATATTGTATATAGGTGGCGTGGTAGGTAAAGGGTACATGGTGTGGTACCTGACGACAGCCCCGGGCGGATCTATGGGGGAATGTACGAGGAGGATGCACGAAAAAATGCACGGGAGGATGATCCAAAACAGTAATCCAAGGTGTGCGCCGCGTATCACGTATCCCATCGAGAATTTTTCTTCTTCACTCGCTCTCACTTCATAACGCGCAAGAGTCTCTCGGTGGGGTTAGGAGGAGGAGGGGGGGGGGGGGGCGACTGGTCTCTGGCTTGGACGAAAAGTAGCCGCGACGATAATACAACGCACCGAGGAGCTGAGACCAAACGAGTGAGTGAGGAGGAGATTGCTGCCAGGTGCATACACGCCCCGAACCACGATTAGTCGAGAGTTATAAATTTTCGACGGGGTACCATCGATAATACCCATATATCTATATATGATAGCGAGTATATTTAAATATACATTAGTGTGTGTTGTTGTGCGTATATACATCAACCGTCAGTTAAAGAATTTAAAAAAATTTTTGTCGAATGTATTTTATAATTATCTAAAGGTTATCCAGACGAACTAATGTGTGCATGAATTGCATAGCAATATTTCGTTCACTCGGAATTATCGGATGCATTAATGTTGTGTGCATTTTCAAAATTTTCTTTAATGGTATAAATGGAGTGGAGAATACGCTACGGTTATAGTTTTATTTATGCTATGAAAAGTTCTTTCTATTGAATGAAAATGTTCATGAAAAATGTTCAGACATTCTCCGAATTCATTTACTGAAAATGGAAATAGGAAATCACGAGAGATTAATTTTTCTCTTGTATTTGTTCATGGAGCTGACACATCTTATAGAATATTTTCACATGAATAGATTTATGAGATGCTCGTAAGCATGTTCGTAGTTACAAACAATTGTTTACTTTAAATCTACTAATTATTGACTTAACTCTTGCGTGAAGAGTTAAGTACAGTTTCAATTGAGCCACACTCAGGACTCTGTATGATGTAACACAGCGAGTGAATAGTTTGATATCGGTGGGTAATGATGCATTGATGTAAACTAATATTTTACATGAATTTAGTTTGTATTCATATCATAAGTGAAAAGACTCCCTCAATTGTATATTAATATGGGTAAACTTCGATGTAATTATCAGTTGAAGTCACAGTTGTGTGTTAATTGTGAGAATATTCATTCGCTATCGACTGGTGGTAAACGTTGCTATCACGGAATATCAATTTTTATTTCAATGAAAATATTCAGTTGCAATCAGATGAGTACATTAAGTACAGTATGTCTTGATACATACCTGTTCTATGCTATCGTTATGAAAATAAATGTTTGTGAAGCTTGTTTGTTTGTCTTCTCCTTAGAAAAACTAATTCTTTCAAAAAATCTTTAACCTGAATTCCAACTGCTTTTTTTTTCATGGCGTTCTCTAAACATAAGCTAATCTTTTTGGAAGGAACAGTACAATAATGTCCGAATAATGAGAGGGTTGTAAAGGTTGGATGATATTCCATTGACTGTGATAATAATTGTAGCAGTTAATTTAATACCAAAACAGCATTTAGTCGTGCGAGTTACAATACACTTGGCAATCAATATGAAATTCAATCCCCATCAAATTCATTCCGATTCACGTCATCATGCTCACACAACGGTATAACGGAAAAAAGGGAAAAAAACAAATAAATTTACCCGGTGAAAACCTTGTTATCAGATCATTCCAGCTCTCATTCTTAGTTCGAAAGATCCTTTCAACTTTCTTCAATCTATCTCTTGTTTTTCTATTTGTAACACAAAACTGCTCCTGATGACAAGCAGTGGATAAAACGCGATTTCGTATATACTATCGAATGGTATTGCAATGATCAGACGATTGAACTCTACATTCATAATAAAATGTGGCCTTAAACAAAACAGTGAATTCTTGGCAGAAAGAAAAAAATTGTAAATCAGTCACTAAATTATTTTTGTTTATGAAGAATTTTTGTTTTGATCTACACTCAAACAATATCTTATGAATTCTTCATTACGTCATAATCACAATAAAAAATGTTCATCAAGTAAAATGTATAGAACACACATGTAAGTATAATATGAACATACATATGTTATATACGCATACGTTTTTATGTACATGTGACCACATCGTCAGCCATCAAAGTTGGAATTGATCGGAGGAGAAAGGGTGACCCGCTCTCCAGAATATGGAGGGTGTCTCGCCCGCAGCGCAAGCGCCCCTTCAGGCGACGTCACATCGATTCCTCCGGGAAGAGAGAGCTTACAAAATGGCCGCCGGCCGTTCCATTCCTTGGTGAGCGCTATTCGTACAAGGGCATACTACTATATGGGCTTGATGTTCTATCTCAGTATATATCTTTGTCTGTGGTGTATGAAGCAAAACGTATATACAGAAGAGAAGAGGAGCCCTTGAGTGAAAGAGCAAGAGAAATAGAGAAAGACATGAGATTGGTGAGGTTGGTGAGACGTGAGACGTATGATGGGGCAAATGGAGGAGTAGATGGGAGAGAGTACAGTATAGAGAGTACAACGACGAATGATGTTGGTGTGGGAAAATCGATGCACCTTGGAACGAGAGTCTGAAAGGAGAGAAGAGAGCAAACGAGAGACACAGAGAGGGTAGCCCTGTCGACGACGCGGAAGGAATTGAATTATTAACTGAGGCAGAAGGCGCAACACCCACTATAAAGTCAAACTACCTCGCTAACGCAATTCGTAATTGTATATCCCACAAAAATATATATTCGTTTTTGTCGTGTGCTCTTTTCAAAGTTTTTTAACCAAAGGAAACTTTATATTCGGCATATACGACAAAATATTGTATCTAATTTATTGTTGTACATAAATTATCTGTATATAAAATATTTATAGTCTTTGTAGTTTGCGAAGTATATATATATTTGGTATTTGTACACTAGTGAAAATCTAACTGTGGCTGTTTACTCTTTATTTCCAGACAGTAACCTTTTCACGTTATTCGCAGTACATCTGCTAATTGTCAATTTCAAATGTTGTTTTAGAGTTATTTATTGAATTTCCATGTGGAAGAAATTGATAAAACTCAATGAGATATTTGAAATGATAATTGTGTGGACTATTTTGATGTTTGCACAGTAATTTCTATCCATATGGTAGTTATCTTGAAATAAATTCAAGAACAGTAACATGAATCTTAGTTGATAGTCCGAGGGCAAGGACTTCAGTTATAGAATCAGTTTCGGTTACGCAATAGAATTTCCTCGGTCGCAGAGTTAGATGAATTGTTCATGGTGAATGCTACGTGACCAAATGACTGCTATGATAACAATTCCATTATCAAACCGACAGGAATTTAGTTGTCTTAAACGGCTAAATCAGGGATGATTTTTGTAATAATATGCGCTATCAAACTAGTTCAAAGAGGATTAAGTATCCCAATCAGCATCTAGCATGAAATCGTTGATAGTCTCCTGCCAAAATGACATTATAATTTGTTTCTATGAGAAACACAATCTGTTCGATTAATTGCAGAATCATATTTGAAAGAAAATGAAAATAATTGCAGAATCAAGTATACTTTTTTGGATGTTTATGAATCGAAAATAATCGCATGGGAACAACCAGATGTGACTACATTCTGCCTGTTTTTATTTTACCTTTTCCTCTTTCTCTTTCCATTCATGACTGTGTCCGGAGGCTTCTCGATATTTTTCGCCTGCAGTGATATTTCGCTATTTTTTTTAACCCTCCAATATTGCGAAAATCACTGGAGTTTTGTGCTGTATATGTAATAGCTATTTCATATATGCAAATAGCCGTCAGTATGAATTTCTGAGTGTATCGTCATGTAGTTGTTTGATTTCTATTGTGATTCAACTCATGTGACGATTCATATAAAACTAATCTATTGATGATAGTTCAATTGGGAAAGCGAGAGGGAAGTTGACTTAAGGATAAGTCGTTTCGATCAGGTTCAAATTTTTTGTTTAGTATTGATTGCAATTAATGAAAAGATTTGGGGCTCGATTTTTGCGAGGAGACTGAACATTTGTTAATGTCGATCTCTCACATGCATAATAAATCATCAGAATGCTGCAGAATATTGTGGTAAAAATTCGATATTGATCCATGAATTAATTCAAACAATATCTTGAGCAAATCTTTAGTGGACACGTACTATAACTGCAAGTATACAATGAGATTGAACGATTGTTTTCAATGCCGGTAGAAAATCACTATGTCATATACAGGAGATCAGGAAAACGTGTGAATCTCATTACTGTTGTTACAAAATCAAAAAATGATTACAAGAAATACGAGGAAAATTTTCCTTTTTGTTCAACTCCTCTCATTATTTGAAACTGTTTGTATCAACAATTCGAATCACTCTACTCGACATTAGTTAAAATATGCATTCCCATAATTTGGGATCATTTCTGTATTTTTATTCACAAGTTTCATAAAAACACGTTAATTTTAAGCTATCCCTGTCACTTGAAGTTGGTGCAATTATGTTCGATTTGGATTAACAAACGACCGAAGCATCTGTAGAAGATTGGATTTTTCGACGTTTTGATTGAAAACTTATATGATACAAAAATCTACCATGGCTATCAGTGTTGCGCTACTTGGCCAGGTGCAATCAGAATGATGCTGGCCTAGGCTGTTTTGTTATATATTTATGTATATATGTATAGATGTATAGACGGTGGCATTCTCCCAAACCTGGATCGAAAGGATTAGAATCGGCCCCTCTTTCGCTACATCCCCGGGCTATCCTCGGCTGGGCCATCTGTTTTCGGGTAAACAGACGCGATCCCAGTTCCATTCTCGTTTTTGCCTCGGGACAAAATTCAATTTAGCAGGATGAAGCGTAAACATACGAGAAAAAAAAAAAAAAGAAGAATCCACAGGAAAACATCATTCGCGGATGAAACAGAGTGTGTTGGTAGTAATACAGTGAACTGTTGATATAATTGCTGGTGTATATATTGAAAAAATCAATGGACCATGTTACTGTGCTTGATCAATGCTGTTGTATCAAAACTTCTAACATGTAACAATACGTGATGCCGTTTTTGTTGATTTTATAGTATGGAATGTAGTCAGAGTAACAGAAATTCGGGCAACATGACAACCATTCATAATTGAATGCATGAAAATACCGAAATTTCCAATGGAAATATGTTTACAATCTTCGTGTATCTCTAAATTGGACGCAGAATTGATCAACACTGGCTTAGGGGGGGGGGGGGGGGGGGGGGGGGGGTGGCGGGGCGGGGGGGCGTTGCGGGGTTAGGTCTAGAAATGATTTTTTTATTACTTCAACTGAATGCATAATACCTCAAGAATATTGTGTCAAAATTTCAAATCGATTGGCGCAAAATTGGCGAAGTTATGAGTATTTCTCTACTTGTTGGATTCTTATACCTACCCGATCCGAGCGCGCTATTATTACCTGGCAGATATTTCGCTCTCTATATCTCTCTCTCTCAGTTTTATTTATAAAAATTTCAACCCAAGTACAAACGTGCTTACACCTGTACTGTATATTTTGCCAGTGAAGAGTATAAAATTTAGCGT